>JADRCH010007427.1:1891191-1909141 GCA_019843965.1 Rhynchomys soricoides
TTCTTCTTCTTCTTCTTCTTCTTCTTCTTCTTCTTCTTCTTCTTCTTTTTTCTGGTTGTAGAGTTTTATTTATCCATTTATCTACTGAAGAACATCACAAGCCATCTGATGATCAGCAGTTATGGATAATGAGACAATAGCATCCCTGTGTAGAATTTTACATACATACCATCATACTGTTTTTTTTTTTTTTTTTTACAACTGTATCATTTCACATTATAAAGATACATCATACATTTTCTACCTTTAATGAACATTTAGGCTATTCCAAGACTTTTGATACTACAAATGATGCTCTAATACATAGTCTTAGTAAATGTATGCTTAAGATAAATTTCTACAAGTGGAATTTCCAGGTCTTAGGGCATAGGCAAGCCATCATTTTGATGTATATTTCTAAATTGACTCTCACAGAGTTTGTAAAAATGTACCCTCCTCAGCAGTATGTGTGAGTCCTGATGTTCCATGGCTCTTGTTGTTCTTTTCTTGGGAGGGGGGGATATTTACTTTATATACATTTCAAATGTTTTCCCCTTTGTAAAACACCTATTCCATTCTCCCTCCTCCTGCCTCTATGAGGGTGCTCCCCCACCCACTCACTCCTCTCCTTTCTTCCCTCCCGAGCATTCCCCTACACTGGGGCATCTAATATCCTCAGGCCCAAGGGCCTCTCCTCCCACTGATGGCAAATAAGGCCCTCCTCTGCCACATTTGTGGCCAGAACCATGGATCCTTCCATGTGTATTCTTTGGATGGTGGTACAGTCTCTCAGAGCTCCCTCCATGGAGCTGCAAACCCCCTCAGCTCCTTCAGTTCCTTCTCCAACTCCTCCATCCAGGACTCCATGCTCAGTCCAACAGTTGGCTTTGAGCACCTGCCTTTGTATTTGTCAGGCTTTGCCTGAGTTTCTCTGCAGACAGCTTATTATGCTTCCATCAGCAAGCACTTCCCAACATCCACAGGAAGATCTGGGTTTGTTGGCTATATATGGGATGTATCCCCAGGTAGGACAGTCTCTGGATGGCCTCTCCTTGAGTCTCTGCTCCACATTTTGTGTTAATATTTCCCCTGTGTGTATTTTGTTCACCCTTCTAAGAAACACTGTGAATGGTCTGTGAATTGAATCTTAGTAAAGAAATAGTACCATTTCACTGGATACGTGACTATCAATTTTATTGATTTTGTAGCTTTTTTTCTGGATGTATTATGTTACCCACTATCTTATTCAGGGTTTCTATTCCTTCACAAACATCATGACCAAGAAGCAAGTTGAGGAGGAAAGGGTTTATTTGGCATACACTTCCAATTGCTGTTCATCATGAAAGGAAGTCAGGACTGGAACTCAAGCAGGTCAAGGAGCAGGAGCTGATGCAGAGGCCATGGAGGAATGCTGCTTAATGGCTTGCTTGCTTCTCCTGGCTTGCTCAACCTGCTTTCTTATGGAACCCAAGACTACTAGCCCACAGATGGTACCACCCACAAGGGCACCTCTGCCTACTCTTGATCACTAATTGAGAAAATGCCCTACACCTGAAACTCATAGAGGCATTTTCTCAACTGAAACTCCTTTCTCTGTGATAACTCCAGCTTGTGTCAAGTTGACACACAAAACTAGCCAGTAAAATTGACCCCTTGTCAACTTGACACACAAACACATCACCAATAAGCCTCAACCCTTACTTCCTTATTTATTCCCAAGATCTAAATAACATTAAAAGTCCCACAGTCTTTGTAAATTCTTACATATTGACATTTCAGTCCCTTTTAAACATCCAATCTCTTAAAATTCAAAGTCTTTTAACAATTCAAAGTCTCTTAACTGTGGGCTCCACTAAAATACCTTCTTACTTCAGGAGGGAAAATATATCAAGGCACAGTCACAATCCAAAGAAAAACCAAACTCCAACTGTCCAATGACTGGAATCCATTCACAATCTTCTGACTCAAGGGCTTGAGTCACTTCTCCAGCTCTGCCCTTTGTAGCACACACTTTGTCTTCTAGGATCCAGATGCCTCTAGTCCATTGCTGTTGCTGTTCTTGGTGGTCATCTCATGGTACTGGCATCTCCAAAACACTGCTGCTGACTTCTCCTGCAACTAGGCTTTAACAACAGCCTCTTCATGGTGCCAAGCCTCACCTCCTTTGCATGACCCCTTAAGTCCTGGGCCATCAATTGCAACTGGGGTTGCACCTTCACCAATGGCCTTCCGCAGCCTCTCACAGTGCCCAGGCCTCAGCTGCTCTTCATGACTCCTTCATGCATTCAATACCAGTACCACCTGGTTGACTCTTACACATTACCAATTCCAGCCACAGCACAAGGTACAACCCTGGCTATCTGGATTGCAGCCTCTGTGTTCTCAAAAAACACTTCTCAGAAGATTTCACCTCATTGATGCTGATCTCTTCCCACTCTTTGCCAGTTACCCAACTCCAGCTAACCAGCATCAATAGTCCCAGTAATGCAATGGTTTTGCTTTAGTAGTTCTGGTATCTTGTTAATCACAGGTGACCCATTAGCTCCAGCTAAGCAAAACCACAGAATCTTCACAGTCAAAATAGCAATGGCCCTGATAAGAATCTTTAATCTTCCCTCTGAAATTTCACAAGCCAGGTCTCCATCTTCTGCACTATTCTTAACATTCTTCCAAGCTCCTACATAACATCCCACAAAGCTATTAACACCAAATGAATCTTCTAGCCCAAAGTTCCAAAGTCCTTCCACAGTCCTCCCCAAAACAAGGTCAGGTTGTCACAGGAATACCCCACTACGCTGGTACAAATTTGTCTTAGTCAGGGTTTCTATTCCTGCACAAACATCATGACCAAGAAGCAAGTTGGGGAAGACAGGGTTTATTCAGCTTACACTTCCAATTGCTGCTCATCATGAAAGGAAGTCAGGACTAGAACTCAAGCAGGTCAGGAAGCAGGAGCTGATGCAGAGGCCATGGAGGAATGCTGCTTACTGGCTTGCTTGCTTCTTCTGGCTTGCTCGGCCTACTTTCTAATAGAACCCAAGACTACTAGCCCACAGATGGTACCACCCACAAGGGGCCCTCTGCCCACCCTTAATCACTAATTGAGAAAATGTCTTACACCTGGATCGCATAGAGGCATTTTTCTCAACTGAAACTCCTTTCTCTGCGATAACTCCAACCTGTGTCAAGTTGACACACAAAACTAGCCAGTACATCCACCATACTTTTCTTAGCACAAAGAATAACAAAAAATGGCAGTGTGTGTGTGTGTGTGTGTGTGTGTGTGTGTGTGTGTGTAATATATATGAAGGCATGCAAGAATATTCTGAAAAGTGGGAAGATGGGGGAACAACAATGTCAGTGAACATCCTGTAAGGAATAACCCTAAGATATAAGTCCTTTTCATGAGGCAATGTCAAAGGTGGAACAGTAGAGAATTAGGTCTTTTATTATTGGTCACCAATAACAAATTAATCCGCATCTACAATGTCAGCAGAAGCCATGAAAAAAGTATTAAATAGATAACTCTTTTCCACACACTGTAGTATGAACAACATTCTTATAGAACCCAAATATGTTTCTATTTCACATGTGAACGAGAAGACTGTCCCCACTTAAGTACCACGGGATTAAATGTAGAGAACCTAGATCCACAGTTACATGGCATAAGGTAGAGTACCTAACTCTAATTATGCTATGTTCGGCTACTATAAGAATATGCATAATAAAACATTTAATTAAACAGTTTCCAAAGTAATTTAGCATTATAATAAAAGATGTTATGGGGTCAACTGAAAAATCAAGAATCTTATTAAGATTTAAGATTACAAATGTAAAGAAAAAAAAAGGTCAAGATGTAACTGTCAAAATAGCTTACAATTTACGATAATATAATAAAGATAATAAAGACATTAGTATCAAAAATATAAAGTACTAAACAAAGGGTGATAAGATACAGTTTATTTTTTAGACAAACTGGTGGTAATATGAATAATACCAAGCATGGGCTAAAGCTGAACTTCCAGGAAGCTATCAGTCACCACAAAATGACTAACAACAGATATTCAGGAAAATCAAGGTTCAGCAATGGTGAAATCTCGATTCTGTATAAATTGGTCTTGAGGTCAGAGACAGGTGCATTTTGCCTTTGTCAGCCTGCTTGTGTATGTCTCTGTGTAGCCTTATTGACCTACCTTCATGTGGCTTGTGTGTCAACCTTCATATGAGTCTGTGGCTGCCTATGTGTGGTCCATGTATGTTGGTATGTTTCTGGGTGCCAAACAGCACCTGACTGCCTAATATCTTGTATATTGGTGAATAAAATGTGTTTTATCTATGTGTAGCTCTGCCCATTCTCCTCAGTGGCCTAATATGACCCTGGCCTGATGTGATTCTCTATTACCCCTTGCTTCAGAACTTGTAACTCACATGACCACACATTAAAAGCAATTGACAAATGGAAATTTTCTGCAGAGATAGACAGTTATTTTTATAGAAGTACCAAATCAAGTTTTTAATACCTAAACAAATTTAAACAAATTGTGATAAATTCAAGTTTTTAATTCCTGAAACTTTAAATAAATACTGATGAAAATGAATTAAATGTGCATCTGCAAAAGAATGTATATCTAAACACACAGCTTATATGTATCATAAATACTAATTAAAAATATGTCATAAGTGATGATGAGATGGCTGAATAGATAAAACACTTTCATCACAATTATGAGGAATATAATTCATATTCCCCAGAATGCAGGCAAAAAAGTAGACTAGCCACTTAAAAACCCCTATATGAGCTTTAAGTATAACTATGCTCCTTTCCCAGATATTTTCTAGAAATCTCAAAAGCAAGATGAACATTTTCTTTACAATAAAACACCCAGAATTTCCCCCAACAAACACTGTGGCCCAGTCTCTTTCATTAATAGCTGCAATCCTATCTGCTCCATAAACAATAACCTTTAGTGCCATTGGTGTTTTTAGCAACTTGAAAATGTAAATTCATGTGTCAGCAGTATATATGGCTACTGAAAAGACACTTGGCATTCTTTATCAAGCCCATATCATTCTTCCAGGTGTGTCTTATTTTTTTCCCAAGTAACTACTCCATTTTTGTGTTGAAAATATGCTTAAAATGTCTTTTAATATACTCCAATTCTGCTTCATCCTGTCTCTTCATAAATTTCTTTTCCTTGTCCAAGTCAAGAATCCAGCTTCAACAGAATCACTGTTCTTAGAATGCTAAAGGAGCTGTTCAGATTGCTACCTGCAGCACAGTGGAATTGTGTCTCTAGTCCCTGCTCTTATTTTCACTGGCAAAATGAAATTAATAATTGATGAGTTGAACTTCATTAAAAATTAACCACGCCATCTCTATAAAAGATACCATTATGTTATGAAATACTCAATGCTTGCCCTCTGTTTTGAAATGTGTCCATCATGATTGCACCTCTTAAATGTTTTGTAACTTCAAGAAAAATTTTACCAACTAGACATCATGCTAAACTACATGAGCTTATAAAAGACACTGAAAAAGTCATGTTCCTTGACCTCTTGGCTACCATATATGCTAGATGCATCTTATAACTTAAAAATGCATGTACTCAAATTTATTTATAGTTGTTTACAATCTTAACTACTTAAATTCCAAACTTCAATAACTTCTTAAGCCCAAGCCAATCTCTCTTTAAAAAAAAAAAAAATACACGTGTGTATGGGAACTTTGCCTTTATGTATATCTGTGCAACATACTGTTCCAGATGCCTGCAGAGGTCAAAAGAAAGCATCAGATCTCTTAGAACTGGATTGCAGAGTGTTGTCAAGTGCCATGTAATTACTGGAGACCAGCCAATGCTCTTAAACTCTGAGTTTCTTTCTAGCCCATTGAAGAAACTTCTTAACTGTGAACTGTGACACCTCCTGTAAAAGTATTTTAAAAAAAGTATGTTTTCAGCATATAGGTGAATTATAATATGCATTAGAGAGATAGAAGCAGAAATATACAGAGAGAGACAGAGAAAGGGGGAGGAGAGAGAGAGAGAGAGAGAGAGAGAGAGAGAGAGAGAGAGAGTTTGGATCAAAGAAAAGCCAGAATCTAGCAAGATAAAAACAAATTATTGAACCTCTTTATCCAGTATGTGATTTAAAAAAAAAATGTTAAAGGATGATACAGTTCTGTTCTACAGCTTTTCTGCTTTCAATACTTCTCTTTGGGGGGTCTGGTTATATTCCTTTTTAGCAGCTCACGTTTGCATTTCTCAGCTTTGTTATCCCCATAATCTTACAGACTTCACAAAAATCCACATTTTTTACCTTTTGAAATTGATAAAATGGCTTCTTATGCATTCTTTCAAATTCTGATCCTTCTACATGTTGCCTGGCCTCAATAGCTCTCTGAAACTATGGAGGAACTATCCACAATCTCCTCTACATTTCATCCTTTTTATTCTTTACAAAGCAAGTACTATATGGATGAAGCTGACAAGCTCATTGCTTGTTGGCATGTATTTATTCTCCCTCAGGGCCACACTAACAGCAGTTTTGTATACGGTTACTTTTCTAAGTGCAGGAAACTCCTCAGCCCTTCTTTTATAGGTGGCAAGCTGAACTCTGTGGTCTTTTGTCAGGTGAGCACCTTTTTTACTTTTCAATGTAGACAAAGAGGCTTCACTTTAATGAAAGCTTTACTTTAATGAAACTATACTCTTTTAACAATTAAGCTTCTTTTCTGGCATGAGGCTGCAATATTAAACTTGAAAATGCTCCTTTCCTCCCTAAACTACATTTTTCCACTTCTTTCTACCCTATTTTCTGCTCTCTCTCTCTTTTTTTTTTTTACTACAGACCTCCATAATCAGTAATAACTATAAAATAGAGTCAACATTGTGTGGTCTTTAAAATTATTTGGCTGAAGAAATTAGTCCATTTACCCACAGGCATATTCTCAGGACATGAGCAGAATACAGTCATAGTCTTTGCCTAACTATCACATGAATAGCCTCTAGCCTAGTTGATAATAATGTCTTGTTCTCCTCTAGAACTTAAACCCATATCTAATTAGCTCAATTTTTTTGGGACCTGTAACAAGGCAACATGTTATGATAGAATAATATGGCAGAGCACATTTTAAAATTCAGTTTTGGAAGAAAAGATATATCATCAGTTACCTGAACAATTTCTTCAAAGTTAATATTTTAAAACAAGGCTTCTACCAAAAGAATTTTTGGAGACATTCAGATACAAAGTGTAATAGCAATGATATAGCAGTATACTAATATTAACTGTAACAAACTTTATCCCTTTAATATAGTGACTCTGGAGAAGGCTGGACATGAAAAGGGCCCTGAACTCTAAATTTTTCTTTCAATTTAATTACAAACATAAATATCCCATTAAATTATAGTATACAGAATACATAACTAAATTTTAGGGAACATTCAGTGATTATTCTCAATATCAGAACACAGAGAACTGAGAAATGAACCTATGAACTTGAATACACACACACACATATACACACAACTAGTAACTACTAATTCAATAAAACAGAATACAAATAATGAGTGAAGTTGAGGTAAGAGAAAATACCTTACATTTATCTCAATATATATTCTAAAGGAATAGAGAAAAGTTTGGGGGGATTTAAAGGGACATTCAAAGATGTAACAGGTATCATTGCAAATTTTAAGAAAAAGTATGAACTGTAATTTCAAGAATCTGAGCTGTATTTAAATAAAATAAATGCAAAGTAAAATCACACAAGGGCTGAGAGAGATGACTCTATCTGTAATCTTCCTCCCACAAAAGCATGAGGACATGAGTTTGGGTCTACAGCACCCATATTAATTCCAGATGTGAAGGAGCATCTTGACCAAATTTTGCTCTATAAACATGAGACAAAGTGATCACACTAGGAATTGCACACACCTTTTGAAACATCAAAAAGCTGACCCTCAGTAACATACAGCCTTTAAAATAAACATACCTCTGAATTATTCTCAAATATTTCTACAGAAGACCAAGCTTTAAAATATATGTGTCTATCATTCAAATCACCACACTAACCATGACAAATATTCTGATATTCTGCATTTTATAAATATTTATTCTTGTAAAAGAGTTACTTTTTCTTAATTGGCACTTGTTTGTATAAAATTACAAAATAGTATTATGAATATCTTACTACTGTGTAGGAATTATTTATATAATTTTGTTTATTTTCTTATTGATATATACCTCAGCTGAATCATGGTAATACAAAACAATAAACCATTTAAATTTTATATTAATTTTACTATTTATGAAACTGAATATTAATATATTAACAAGAAATCCAGTTAAAAGTCTGTATTGTTGACAAAATAAGAATATTGTTGGGTCTGAAAAGATAGCTCAGTGATTAAGAGCACTGACTGTTCTTCCAGAGGTCCTGATTTCAATTCCCAGCAACCACATGTGGCTCATAACCATCTGTAATGGGATCTGATATCCTCTTCTGGTATGTGTGAAGATATCTCTAATATACATAAAAATAAATAAATATTTTTTAAAAGTCTCACACCATTAATCCTAGCACTTGGGAGGCAGAAACAGGCAGATCTCCAAGTTCAAAGCCTGTCTCATCTACAAAGTGTGTTCCAGAAGAGCAAAGGATATACAGAGAAACATTGTCTTGAAAAGAAAATAAAAAGAAAAAAAGAAACAAACAACATTATTTGACCAAAAAAAAGCACAGATTTTAGTTTACTACTTGTTATAATAGCTAAAGTTTTTATAATTACTTTTTAAAATTTTTCCTTCTTTATAATTTTAAGTGCTTTTATTTTTAATTGAAAATAGATTTTTTTCTGTCTTAGTTTGCATCTCCCCCATCTCTCATATACCCCCTACCTCCGCACTCACTCAAATCCATATCATTTCTTGTTCTTTGTCATTAGAAAAGAAACATGCATTTAAATAGTAGTAATAATTAAAAATAACAACACCAATACTACTACTAATAATAATATAAAGATCTGAATAGGACAAAAATTTCAGGTACAAAAAAGCAAAAAAAAAAAAAATACAAGAAATATGAATAGACCCAAGATATACACACACTGACATGCATAGAAATAACCTAAAATTCAAAATTGGAAACAACATATATAATCAAAAGACCTCTAGGGGAAGAAAATAAATAAATGAAGGTAATTTTTTTAAATGCCCAGACAAAGCATTATGAGATAAAATAACTCCACTGAGTTTGGTTTTTGTTGACTGCAAGATGTGGGATCCGACCTTAATTGTGTTGTATACCCAATGAGACTCTGTTGGAGAAAACTATTTTTTCATTTACAAGTGGTTATCAATTGGAGATGCTGTCTAGATTAAGGATAGAGGTGTGGGTACACTTCTCTCAGTGCTTGGGTTGTATCTGGTGTAGACCTTTCAGGTTCTGTATATACTGTCAGTCTCTGTAAATTCATTGTGCTTTGGTCTTACTGTGTTTGGAAGGACTTCTCTCTTTGGTGTTCTCCACATCCTCTGGCTTTTACATTATTTCTATAGTCTCTTCTACAGTGGTGAATAAACTATAAAGAAAGAGAATTGATAGAGAGATTCCATTTAAGACTGAATGTTCCAAAGTCTCTTTTCTCTGAATATTGTCTAACTTTAGGTCTCTGTATTTATTCCCAAATACTGCAGAAAGAAGCTCCTCTGATGATGGATGAGCAAAGCATTGATCTTTGAGTATGGCAGAATATTAGGAATCATTTTGTTGCTCTATTCAATTTAAATATGACATCTTGAAACTGAAAAGTTTATGTGTGGTAAAGTACACCATCATTTGGACAAAGTGGCAGACTACAGTTTGGAAAAAGATTTTTACCAACTACTAATCTGATAGAGGCCTAATAAAAATATGTAAAGAATTTTAAAAAATTGACATGAAGAAAACAAATAATCCAATTAAAAAATAGGGTACATATCTAAAATAAAATACTCAAAAAAGAAAAAACAAATGATTGACAAGCAAGTAAAAATGGTCAATATCCTTAGTCATCAAGAAACTGCAAATCAAAACTACTTTGAGACTTTTATCATTTATAAGTTCAAATGGCCTAAATCAATAAAATGAATCATAACTCCTGCAAGAGAAAATGTGGAATAAGGGGAACACTTACTCATTGCTGGTAAGAATGCAAACTTGTACTGACACTATGGAAATCAGTGTGGTGGTGTATCAGGAAGCTGGAAATCATCTACTTTAAGATCCAGCTATACCACAATTGGCTTTATGTCCAACAGACTCTATATCCTACCATAGAGACACTTACTCAACCATGCTCATTGTGGTTCAATTCATAATAGCCAGACATTATTTTATATTTTATACATTATAGTTTATCTTGTACTTACTGCTTCTTTTAGTAGATATATTTCATAATAAGAGAAAGAAAATATATCTTGAATTATTATAGAAATATAAAGCATAAAAAAATTTTTTACTTATATTTTAATTATGTTTTTCAGATTAATACAACTGATTCTTGTATTTCTTGTGATAGTGAATTACTTATGCTGTCTGATTGAAACATTTTTTAATAAATAAATTCTATGACTACTAAAATGTACATTAAATATTCCCCAAGATTCCTAACTCAAAGTATTTATTGTACTATAGATACATTGACTATATATATACACACACACACACACATACACACACACACACATATAGTAACGAGATAAGCATACAAATTAAATGACTTCATTATGCCATTTTCAAATATATTTGCCATACTTTATTTTTCACTTGTTCTACTGTCTGACTGATGTCCCTCAGTCTCCTTACCACCTGACTAGTTTGGATCGGTCCCCAGATAATGGTTTTTGGGGTTTTTTGTTTGTTTGTTTGTTGTTGTTTTTTGTTTTTTTGGTTGTATTTGTTTGTTGGGTTTTTTGTTTTTGTTTTGTTTTACAGTGAGCATATTATGAGCATTCAGTTATTAAATAACCCTCCATACTTTTGAACTCCTTTAATACTCCCTCCCTTTTCTCTTTGCTTCTCCTGAATCTAATTCTAGCATTATTACCTATAGACAGACAGACAAACAGACACACACACAGAGACACATTCAATTTAAGTTCTATATATTTAAGAAAACTGTGTTACTTATCTTTTCTGAGCCTGGCTTGTTTGTTTGTTTGTTTTCTCAACATACTGAATTCCATCCTTAACCATTTTCCTTCAAATACCATTATTTCACCTTTCTTTATAGCAAGATAGAATTCCAGTGTGTATATGTAATCTATCACCTTTTCTTTAGCAGTTTACCTGTTGGTGAACATGAGAACTGGTTATGTTTGTTTTTTATTGAGAATAGTGCCACAATAAACATAGATATGCAACATTTTCTGTTGTACATTAAATTAGAGTCTTGGACATTTTAGTCATTAGGGAGAATATATATATATATATATATCCACCAGAATTATGCCCCAGGTTTAGGGTGAGCTTTCCCATCTCTCCCATCTCAAATAGTCAAGTGAAGAAAGGTTTTCACAGGTGTGCCCAGTTCCTATGGTTTTAATTGATTCTATATGTAGTCTAGCTATCACAGGTATATACCAAAAACTGACTGGCATAGCTTTATAGATGGTATGTCTACTTTCAACTTTTGAGGAAACTTCTATTTATTTCCATAGTACATCTACCATTGTATTTTTTCACCAGTAGTGCATAAGGACTCACCTTTGCCTACATTACTGTCTATATTTGCTCTTTATTTTTTATGTTGTATACAAGAAAATATGTTTATTATTTTTTTCATTTAAAGACACCTTTGGACATTTTTATTCATATTATCACAGAACATCTTCATATGAAACAGAAATTTATGATATATGAAGAAAATTTTTGTAAAGTCCTTGAATTTTTATCTTGCGTAGACAGGGAGAATAATTAATTATACATCATCATTCATTTTAGGAACTAAATGTCTTATGCTAGGAACTTCAAAAGGAGAAGATGTGCCTAATCATGTAGAGACTTAATGACCCAGGGAAGGGGAATGTTCCGGGGTGGGGGGGAACTGGGGGTGGGTTGTTGGGTGATGAGAGTGGAGGGTTGGTGGGGAGTTACCCTCCAAGAGGCAAATGGAGGGGTGATGGTGGGAAGAACTCTTGGAGGAGAGGCCAGGAAGGGGGGTGGCAACATTTGGCGTGTAAATAAATGAATCATCCTACTCATCAACAGCAACAACAATAATAATACAGGTCTATGTAGAATGTAGACTCACCAAATATAGAAGAATTTTCATCAAGACAGATGTTTGCTTTGTGAAGAGAATCACATCCAAAGACATCCTGGTTCTCTGTGATTCAGGAATGCAGACATACTTTTAGCATACACTTTTAATACTTAACAGTGGAAGTGAGAATATATATATATATATATATCACAATAATCCAACATATTTCTACCCTGGCCAGGCTATTCACCCTACAGGGTAAAGGAATCAGATATACCTTGTACCTTATGCTTTCTCCATTATTTCTTTATTTTTATGATAGTTATTTGGACATACTATAATACATGAATATAATGTATATTAGAAGTTCATTAAGTCATTTATTCTTTGAAGATTTTGTGGTTTTTTTCTGTTTTCCTTTTGTGGTTCTTTATCCTTTTCTTTTCATATATATATGGCAGTGATTTCTTACAGTCTGGCACCTGGTTGAGCACAGGTGTAAACTCTGGGCGATTAACCAGAATCTTTGAGGGACCTGAAACATTATGCCAATGCTCCCGGGAGTCTTTTGGCTCCAGTCACGGTCACTTACTACTCCTCCTCAGGTAGAGGTGTGGCCACACTGCCCCAAGCCATCCCCATGTTAATGAGACACCTAGAGGCTTAGCCACGCCCTTTCCCAGTTACTATGTCTGTCTCGCCTCTCCCAGAGGGGTAGAGGTACAATTCCATACACGGCCCCTCTCCACATGATGAAAATAAACGTCTTAGAATTATGGATTGTCTCTTCATCTAGACCCACTGTGGGAAGTGAGGGATCTGGCCCTTGATTAAGAAGCTGTGTTTAATCTCTTGCCAAGGGCTTCCAGCGCTCGCAGACAGTACCCATTCACCCAACCCTAAGAAGCTAGCCCTGCACCCCAAGCGGCCAAGACCTGGTCCTGGAGGGAACCCCAGCTGTGCTCCAGCTAGCCCATCTGCAGCACCCTGAGGTGACTGTGGTGCCCCAGGCTAGAGAACCCACAGAGACAGCTGCAGCCCATTCCCCCAGTAATGGCCCCCTCCCCCAACCCATGGGCAGAGCCTACAACGGCTTCCCACAGCCCCCACCTGCCCGTTGAACTGTGTGGGAAGACACTCGGCCACTTCCCACATGTCTACTGTCCCACCCAGAACCACAGCACCTCGGAGAGACATATGGAGCTTCTTTCCACCACGCCAGGCTTGTTCATATGTGTGTGTGTGTGTGTGTGTGTGTGTGTGTGTGTGTGTGTGTGTAATTCCTGTTTGGTAGGATGCTTCTTTATGTTATTAATTTCTTTCAGTTTTGGTGTGCAGAAACTTTTAATTTTATGTAATTCAATTTTACAGTTTCTGTGGCTATCTTCTATTGCATAGAATCCTTTTCAGAAAGTTATTTGCCTCTGCTTATCTCTTGATACTATTTACATATGATGTGTTTTTGCTATTTCAAAGGTTTAGCTTTTCATTAGTGTCTTTTATGTCCTTTGAATTTACTTTTTTGCAGGGTCAGAGATATGAATATGCTTTCATTATTTTTACAGGTAAAGACTCAGTATTCCCATCACCGCTTATTGAAGAATCTTTCTTTCATTTCTCTTGTATGTTTTCATGCCTTTATAAAGGGTAACTATTGCTTTGAGGACTTATTTTTTGATCCTATATTATATTCCATTGCTCTATATCTCTGTGTGCTCTGATGCCTTGCTTCCTAATACTCTGTAATAGAGATTGAGATCTAGTGTTATTATCCGTTTATGTTTAAAACTACCTTGGGGATTTGGAATCTTTTATACTGTTTTTTTCTAGTGCTATAGGAATAATATTTGGAATTAGATAGAAGTTGTTTTAAATCATTTTTGCATCATTTTTGTTAGTATAACTATTTTCATAATGTTTTTACATTTATCTTTGAAACTACTTTTAATATGATTTTCTTTTTCCTGAACTCAGTCTCAGTATATTTGTTATTTGCATTTATAAAAGCTATCAATTTTGTATGTTGATTTTTTATCTTTCTACTTTTGCTGAAAGTATTCATCAATTCTTAGAGTTTTATGGTAGAGGTTTTAGAATACTTTAAGATAGATTCATGCCATTTGCAAATGAATATAATCTGACTTGTTCATTTTATTTGTATACCTTTTATTTACTTCTCTTTTCTTGTTGGTCAATATAAAATTTTAGCACGGTATTGACTAATAATAGAAAGAATAAACATTCTGTGGTCCAAAGAATCAACAAGCATTGAACACCAGTAGCTTTCTGTTCTTCCATACTTTGTTTTATTTTGTTTTGTTCCATTTACGATGCTAACCCATTCTATGACATCAGCAATACTCAGAATTTTCTCATATCAGGTAATCATCTATAAAACTATCCTTATAGATATACCCATTCTTCAGATAATTCTTAATCCGGCCAAAATTATAATGAATAGAAATTATTGCAACTGCTTATTGTGTACTGATGTAGTTTTAAAAAATATTTCCCAGTATTAACTATTAGATTCTCCTCCCCATAATGAGTGGAGGTAAGTATTAATAATTCCCAGGTTATTTGATGGATTAGGATATAAAGGCAAAATGCTTAAGACACTTTTTCAAGGTTATACTACTAATGAGTGGTGTTGTTGCAGCATTAAATCAGTTTCCATCCATTTCACTTATTCATTATATCATACTGTCTCTGTAAATTATGTGCTATTTTATGTTATATGATTTAGTATGCCCTCATACATGCTTTGTGGTAATCTGTATGTTAAAATGTTTTCCTTGTTATTTTCAAGGAAGTTCTCAAAAATTTAAGCAAAGAAAAATGGGTAAGAAGGCCCTAAATGAAATTTGAGTCAATTAATAAACACATACATAGGATAAGCAAATTTAGCTGTGGTTCTTATATCATCTACATCCAGTTTATTATTAGTTTTCAGATTCAGTTTCTCAAGTGTGGATGAATATTTTCCATGGTTCTTACCTCATTCACTCTTTGTTGATTTTTTTAAAATTTAATTTGACTTTACTCTGTGAGTTTAGATAATTATACTAATATGTAAGCCCTAATTCTCTATCACAGTGACAAGAATTTTATGAGAAGTTTTAAAACATCTCTTAATGCTGGTCACATATTACCTTTCTATGATTTTCCCTTCATCCATCCTTTTAGTGAAAAATGAACCATGTCAAAATCATGGAACATGGTGAATTTGATTTGACTTGCTATTAATTAATTCATGATGATGCTTGTTCTGTACCACTCTGTATCTAAGTTGTACTTAGAGAGTTTGGTATGAATTATTTTATGTGGGAAAAAAAAAGTCATTAGCTTCCTCCTTTGTCTACCAAAAATGAAAACTGTGTCAAAAAATTGCATGACAATGACACTAAGCAATAAAATGTGGTCACAAACATATTTGTATGACTTTGGGATAAAAAGTCACAGTTTATGTGTCATTGAAATGATGCAGAATATTAACTCACAAACCTCTTATGCTTGAAACACAACACTGGGCAAGAAAGAATGAAGTAATCAATGTCTAATTTCCAGCAACTTTGTAAGGATAATAAACTATAGAATTCAAATTAGAACCTGTTTATTCCCACAAGATTTGGCATTTAGTGAATATGATTACCTTTTGTTTTATGGTAGGTGAAAGGAGGGAACATAAGATGAAATATATAGGTAAAAACATGTAATGCATGGCTATCACATAGCAGTTATTAAGGTCTCTACTAAAAGTAAGACCCATTTGATATAAATCAATTAAATTTTGAACATTAACTAGATATTTGATGGCATAAATACCTTAACTTAAAATATAACAGTATCATTATAATTAGAAAATAATTTAAAACTTTAGTTGTACAAACGAAAAACTTTATAAAATATGTAAAGCCTAGGTGTAGCAGAATTTATCATGGAATAATGTTTCTAATGTCTGGGGAACTGATACCAGGGTAAATGTTATGCTTGTTTTATATGTTATAAATGTTTTAACATATGTATATGTTAAAATTATCCATATTGAATAAATAAAATAAATAAGTAGCCTTTGTGAAAGTAAGAAGAGGAAGAAGACAAAATTGGGCATCATAGACTAAAAAGCTAACGTGCTTCATGATGCCAAAAAGGCACATAATGGCAATGGGTATGCAAAGGGTGATACAATGGATAGTGAGTTTTTAAGATTTTCAGTAGAGGTAAACATTTTTATTTTGCCACATAACTCTATTGATTTGGGCTTTTATGCATTTAATAATTATTATGGCTGTTACACAAATTAAAATTTTCTGTTTGTCAACTTCACGGACTTCATTTTGAGTACTGATCTATTAATCCTTCAAATCACTTTCTTTGTTGATTTCCATATTAAACACAAACATTTGTGTCTTTGCTTGATCTTGATCACTGACAATCCACCCAAAGATATATTTTCTCATTACTTTAGAAATTTACTTCATATGATTTTCTTTTGCATGTTGCTAGAATGAGGTTACCAATAGAAATTGTGTTTTCTTTGCCCCCACCCAGGCATACACATTTTAGAATATAATGTAAATTTTCTTTACCTGAGGTACTATTTCAATCATTATTGTTTATATGTTCTTCAGGAAAAAAAATCACTAAAATTATGTTGAAGTTTATGAAGGATTGGCTAAAATCAGAGGAAAGACAATTATTATAGTTACAGAAAGTTTCTGTTGTCAACCAATCAAATTGATGGCTACATAATTGATCTTAATTGCTTGTTAAAATGAAAAGAGCATCTACCAAGAAGGCACCTTTATTCTGATCAGTCATTTTAATGAATAACTCAAGCTTGATAGTGATGCAAATGTGAGGAATTAGCTGATATTGAGCAGCTATCTTAGAAGTAAATTAGCTAGTGAGGGACGAACCCTTCCTATATGACTTGTATCTGAGATCAGCATGAGAAGGAGTTTAAATAAATAATATCAATATTTGCGTACCACAATAGTACAACACAATTACAAAGCAATTTAATACATGGCTCCAGTTTATTCTCCATGAACATAATGTACTACTACTGCTCCCTGAGGTAAAGCAGTAGAAGTTCCTTTCCAAAATTTATATACCTGAGGAATACTAAAATTCCAGCTAAGCCTTCTATTTAAATCCTTTTGGATTTTGAATTGTTTCCAGTTCCAGTTCCCATTGTTCAGTTTCAACCTATTTAACATATCAAAGCATAACTGACCTCCAGGTTCTCCCACATTCCTTACCTGTTATAGGATATGGCTTGCTTACCTTGCCCTCTTCCCTGAATTTTCCAGCCAAGGCACGGGGCTGCTTTTTCCCTACATAATCCAGACATTTTGGTTACCTGATTCTGGACTTTGCCTTTGGACTACTGAGTGTTACACCTCATTCTCCTCTCTCCCTTTTCCTTTCCTCTTCACATTTCTCTACATAGCCCAGCTCTGTCTGGTCATGTCCACTATGGGTTCTCCCAAATGCCCCTATCTGTACCTATGGTTTTCATCTTATCTAGAAGCAAATGTCTCCACCATCATACTTAGGGAAGCAGTCATGTCTTTTCCTTACTACCCCCACCCCCTCCATACCTCCCTCCCTCCTCTTCCTCCTCCTCCTCCTCCTCCTCCTCGTGCTCCTCCTCCTCCTCTTATTCTTCTCTCTGTCTCTCTCTCTCTCTCTCTCTCTCTCTCTCTCTCTCTCTCTCTCTCTCTCTC
>JADRCH010007427.1:1916962-1940248 GCA_019843965.1 Rhynchomys soricoides
AGAGAGAGAGAGAGAGAGAGAGAGAGAGTAAAATGGCTAAGAAAAGTGACATTCTGTAAGAATTGGAACACTTAGTATTAGTATACATGGCGTGAAAATTCAAGGAAATTCAATCTCTACATATTTATTCATTCACTTGAAAAATATATAGATTACATACATTATACATGGAAGAAAAGTTTAGAACATGTAAGTAACGAAAATAATGTATCAGTCATAGTTCTTTTTCAACAGAGAATACAAGATGTGCATGTTAGTAATATTTATAATACAGGGCAATGGATCTTATACTTGTAAGAGAAACAGACATCATGCTTGTTATGCAATTCTAAGAGTGGCATATATAAGAATAATTCTATGTGCACTATTTCAATTGTTTTTCTTCAATGACAAAATGGCATCCTCTGTTATTATCATAAAAACATACTATAGAATACAATTATTAGAATGATCCCTGAGGACATTCTACAGATTCAGTCATGGGAGAACTTTGTTGTGAATACAAAGGAGCAGACTATTTGAACTTGCCTATGAGAAGAGCCTAAAATATACCTGGAAAGAATAAAGTTCTGCTAAATAAATTGATGAATGCAGAAAGAATAATTGGTTTCAGAGAAAACATAGTGGCTGAATCATATGGACACAGTATAATATTTATTTATGCCAAAAAAAAAAGCCAGCGCATATCTGCTGACTAAATCATGTATCATAAATCTGTATAATTATTACATTCTTTGTCAGAAGTAATCATAAAAGTTAAACCAGTATGTAGGCAGGTTTTCATTTTCGAATATCCAAAGTAAGTAGTTAAAGAAAAAAATATTAATACAACCATTAAGAAGAAAGCTTACAAAACTAACACACAGGAACAGGAAGAAATTTAGAACAGACACTATGTTATTTCATCAAGTGAATGTACACTAGAGTTTGGAAAATAAATGATCTTCCATGCCCATCCTTTGCCTCTAGTTCAACTGTGTTTCCAGAAAAAAATACTTGAATAAAGACTCTGACATTTGTCAGAGTCAGCACATTTCTCCTCCTGATTACTGTGATTTGAGTGTTTACAAAAGGATTTTATTTAGGACAAACAGTAACACAGGGGCCTATCCTTTTACAGTAAGCATTTTTGTTATCCTTTTGGCTCAAAATCTTCAAGCAATAGCAAAACCATTTAGCTCCTGGGCTTCTCAGGATAACATGTTTACAGCTACAAACAAGTCTAACAATTACTCTCTGTTTTGTCAAGAGATTTTTGACATGGATGACTAGAGAGAGCCCAGTGATGACATCTTCATAAACAATTGAGAAACTGTCAGAGCAATTGTACTATGACACTTACCCAGGAGAATTACAATCTTTTGGAGAGCCCAAGCAGTGAGTCAGAGAGAAAAATTAGCATCTTACCATGACCTATTATTGACTGGACTAATTACTGTACATGATCAATAAATGTTCTAAAATTTGAGAAACGAAATACTTCAAAAAATTAGAGCATTCATAAAAATGAATATTCTTCTTGGCTCTGTGCATTTAGTGTTCTCATTATTATGTGAGAAAGGGATTTTCTTTTCTGGTCCCATTTATTTGGTGTTCTATACACTTCTTGTACTTTTATGGCCATCTCTTTCTTTAGGTTGGGAAAGTTTTCTTCTGATTTTATTGAAGATATTTTCAGGTCCTTTGAGCTAGGAATCTTCTTTCTCCTCTATTCCAATTATTCTTAGATTTGGTCTTTTCATTGTGTCCTGAATTTCTTGGATGCTTTGGGTTAGTATTATTTTATGTTTTGAATTTTCTTTGACAGTTGTGTCAATCTCTCCTGCAGTATGTTCTTCACCTGAGTTTCTCACCTCTTACTCTATTCCTGACCTCTTTCCTAGGTTTTCCAATTCCAGGTTTGCCTCCATTTGTGTTTTCTTTATTGTTTTTACTTCAACTTTTAGATCTTGAACCCCTTTATGGAATTTCTTCACCTATTTGTGTTTTCCTGTATTTCTTTAAGGGATTTATTTGTTTCCTTTTTAAGTGCTTCTTCGTATTTACCTGTGTTTTCCTGTATTCTTTCAGTGAGTTATTTATATACTCCTTAAAGGACTCTATTATCTTCATGAAATAGGATTTTATGGCAGCTTCTTGATTTTCAGGTGAGTTGGTGAATTCGGGGCTTGCTGTGGTGGGAGAACTGGGTTCTGATGATGCCCACATATGCATATTGGCTTTTGTTGCTTATGGTCTTGTGCTTGCCTCTCACTATCTGTCCCTGGTGTTTGCTGGTATGGGTGATACTGTCTGGAGTCTGCCTCTCTTGTACCTGGGTTGCTTCAGTCCTCCCAGTAGGCCTGTGTCCCTGGCTTCAGCAGACCACCTGTGGGACCTTCCAATTGGGAGGTCTTCAGAGGGGCAGAGAAGCTGCTGATCTGTTGCCCTGGTTGCAGTAGATCTCCTGGGATGCCTTCAAACTGTTGTGTCTTCAGAGAAGAATCCAAGCTGTTGTCCTGTGTAAAGCTGTTCTCCTGGGGGGGGAGGTGTTAAGGACTGTGGTTTTTGTTTCCCTGTGTGTAGCAGAGCCCCTGGGAAGTCTTCAGACTGTGGTGTCAGTTGCCCAGTTGCCCTGTGTACAGAGGAACTCCTGGGATGCCTTCAAGGTAGGTGTCTTCAGGGAAGCAAAGTAGCTGGAAATCATTTGCTCAGTTGCTCTGTGTGCAATAGATCTCCTGGGATGCCTCAGGCTGTGGAGTCATTTGCCCAGTGTACAGTGGATGACCTGGCATGTTTCAGTCTGTGGTGTCAGATGTCCTGAGTTCAGTGTATCTCCTGGGATTACTCAGGAATTGGTATCTTCGGGGGAGCAGACTAACTAGCAGTCTGTCTCAGCAGAAAGGACTGGGCAGAAGGGGAGTGGTGTTCGGCTGGCAGGGGTTTTTGGGGAGTGATGGGTCCTGAGACCACTGGTCTCCCAGCAACAGTAGTGGAATTTCAGGAGTGTTCTTACCAAATGTTCTGAGTGCTGCGGATTTTCTGGGATACCTCAGGATATAGTGTCTTCAGGGTAGCAGACTAGCAAGCACTCTGTCCCAGCAGAAAGGACAGCTGGGAAGGGAGAGGTATTCCATGAGGTTTGGGAGAATGATGGATCCAGAGTCTACTTGTCTCCCAGCAACAGCTGTGGGACTTCCGGAGGGTTCTTACCAACTGCTCTGAGTGCAGTGGATCATCTGGGATGCCTTAGGTATTAACTCAATTGATGCTTCTAACAAATACATAAGCCTATTTTTTAAAAAGAAGAATGGTGGGGGAGCACCCTCATAGAAGTAGGAAGAGGGAGGATGGGATAGGGGGTTTCTGAGGGAAAACTGGGAAAGGAAATAACATTTGAAATGTAAAAAAATAAAATGTCCAATAAGAAAAGTAATTTTCTCTGATAATTAGCAGCTTTATCATTACAAAATTTATAGTATAGTTGTAAAGATGACATTTGTATATTATCTTTAATGTACCATATGAGAATTTGAGTAATAATCATCAAATATTGTTTGTTTATATATATATATATATATATATATATATAATACAAAAGATAATATACAAATTACTATTGTTTGTTTATACTATCAGCATGATGATTTTTCAATGCCTGAGAAGTACATTGGTGGGTAATAAGTGTTTGGCTGTAGTTAGTATTAAATGTAAGCTAAATAATGTCCAAATGTGTGAGTGTCCATATGTGCAGGTATACTTGTGAATGGGTCTGCATCTGTATTTTACCCAAGAACTATTTCTATTGTTTTGTTATGATCTTAATTTCATTTTTCTTTGATTACTGTGACTTTGTAATAAAGTCTTGACATGATGAAAATAAAAGGGATGATATCCCTCATACACTCATGTATTTGAATATTTGGTCTCCAGTTGATAGCACTGTTTGGGTAGCAGATACAGCTTTGCTGGAGGAAGTACATCACCAGGCATGGCCTTTAAAAGTTCCTAACTTTACCACCACCACCACCCCCATTTTCAGTATTTTCTCTACTAGATGCATGAGGTTGCAGATTGGATCTCTAAGCTTCCCCCCTTGGCTGCCTATTTTCAGTCTTCTCCCATAATTATAGATGCTCTTTTTGGATCCAGAAATGCAAATAAACTCTTCTATCAGTTACTTCTGGTCATAGTGTTTTAACACAGCAACAGAAAAGTAACTACTTTAGAAGTTCGTACCAATGGATAGGATCTTACTATGTTGAACCTAACCACATTGTTTCTTGTATAGATGTAGAAGACTTTGGAACTTTGGACTGGTAGGGTGGTTAGATGCTATAAGTGGAGATTATGCGGCATTCTTGTAGAATTCCAATAGTGGTGAGACCAATGCAGTTAAACTGTGGGAGTACAACTGAAGAAATTTCAGAGGGGAGCAATATCAGATATTGGAGTATAGGCCTCTCTTGTGATATTATGGCAAAGAATTTGAGTGCCTTCTAGCCTTATTCTAGCTTGACTGATGCTAAATTTAAAAATAATGGACTTATTATTTTGGACTATGAAATTTAAATACAGAATAACCATGGCTTGAATTTTTACTGATTTCTCAGGTTGACAATGAAAAATAGCAAGTGTGACACAGAAATACAAAATGAAGTTCACCAATTATGTCATGGACACATTAGGTACATAGCATATAACTTCAGATACCACTAAATGACAAAACTCTTCTGTTGCCTATTATAGAAACAATTGTAAATTTTATATTATTTAGTTAATATCTTCCAGAACTAATTCTGCTCATTTTTTAAAGAAAACTAGAAATTATTCTAACATATTGCTATTTTCCACACAAAGTTAACATAATTGTATGATAAATTATGATAAGGTACTATCATATATTTGTTGAAAATTCTCAAACTCAGCCTACAAATTCTAAAATACAGAACTATAAGAAAGTGAAAAGAATATGTTTAATACAGTAAGACACTGGGAAAAGGCCATTAAACTAGAAAAGAAAAGAAATTTATGCTTTTTTTCTCTAAAATAATGTTTAATTTATCAAGAAAGATGTTTACAACACTATATTATCAAAAGAGGTATCAATATCAGTACATTTGAAAATAGTTGCTGGTACCTTTTTACTATTGTGACAACAATTATGAGCCAAAAGTGTGTTGGTTTTTAGTATTTAAAGTATAATATTCAAGGAATTAGAAAGAGAAAATTATCTTAAGGGAGTTTGTTTGAATTATCTATTGTTTGATGAAAATATTTTTGTTAATTGGACAATTTTTGTTACCTTCACTGATTTAGCCATTTGATGACAGGAATATTATGCAAACATCATCTGGGAAAAATAACAAGTAAGGGCTACCATTCATCTTAATAGAGGTTTTTGTTAATATTCCTGCTAAAAATAGTGTATTGTACGCAGTTCTCTGAGAGCTCGACTCACTTAGGATTTCTGAGCTTAACTTTATGTCTTCTATGTCTACCTACACAGAATGTGTGTAAAGTTTTGCTTATTCTTCATAATTTTAAAAAGTTAAATAATTGAAAATCTGGTTGTCATGTGTCAAGTACTATGAATCTGAAAAGTTTGTGCTATTCCCTTAGCAGATGACATTCTGTTAATAAGTTGCATTATAAATTATAATTTCAATTGAGAATAGTTTTAGACAACGACTTGGCCTAAACAACAATTTTCTGAAGAATAAATTAATAGTTACAAATCAAGAAGTTTTTTTTTTCAAACACTTGCACAGACTTAATAAGATAGAAAAATGTTTTTGAAAGAAAAGCTATTTGCTGGGCCACAGAGATCCATAGCCAAATAGCTCCAGGAGAAAGCTAGACTCTCAGGAGTGTGGACAAGCTTGTGAACTGGGGTAGGACCAGCACCTCTGCTCAGAGGAACCCACTCACAGCCCTCAGGACACAGGGACTGAGGAGGGGTCTTCTGGTTAACATCCGGGAACTGATCCTGTGACACAGGGCTCCATACTCAAATAGTGAAAAGAGAGATGGTCTCCCAGGAGTGCAAACACACCTTCAAGCACAAGAAAGACCACCACTTCTGCTCAAATTCCTGGATCAAGAGGGACCCTCACAGAGCCATCAGGCCATTGGAACCAAAGAACAGCAGGGGACAGGGTCCTTCTAGTTTAGTCTGCACCTGAGAGCTGACCCCGTACCATAGCTATCCAAACCCAAATTCCTCTCAGAGAGATCTTGTCTCCAAGGAGTAATGACAAAAAGGCTTGCAGGAGTGACAAGCCGAGTCAGAGAGAACAGGACCAGTTCACACCTGAGATAACCAGATGGCCAAAGGCAAGAGCATGAACATAAGGAGCAGAAACCAAGGCAACTTGGCATCATCAGAACTTAGTTCTCCCACCACATTGAGCCCTGGATACCCCAACATATCAGGAAAGCATGACTCAGATTTAAAATCACAACTCATGATGATAGAAGATTTTAAGGAGGAAATAAATAACTTCTTTAAAGAAATACAAGATAATACAGATAAACAGCTAGAAGCCCTTAAAGAGTAAATACAAAAATCTGTTAAAGAATAGCAAGAAAACACAATCAAACAGATGAAGGAAACGAACAAAACCATCCAGGATCTCAAATTGGAAATAGAAACAATAAAGAAATCACAAAAGGAGATTAGAAAACCTAGGAAAGAGAACAGGAGACATAGGTGTGAGGGTCACTAACAGAATACAAGAGATAGAAGAGAGAATCTCAGGTGCAGAAGATACCATAGAAAATATGGACACAACAGTCAAAGAAAATGAAAAATGAAAAAAGCTCCTAACCCAAAACATCCAGGAAATTCAGGACACAATGAGAAGACTAAATCTAAGGATAAGATGTATAGAAGAGAGTGAAGATTCCCAATTTAAAGGGTCAGTAAATATCTTCAACAAAATTATAGAAGAAAACTTCCCTAACCTAAAGAAAGAGAAGAACATAAACATTCAAGAAGCCTACAGAACTCCAAATAGATTGGACCAGAAAAGAAATTCCTCCCATCACATTATAGTCAAAATACCAAATACACAAAACAAGGAAAGAATATTAAAAGCATTAAGGGAAAAAGTCAAGTAGCATATAAAGTCAGACCTATCAGAATTAGACCAGACTTCTCACCAGAGAGTACGAAAGCTAGAAGATCCTGGGCAGATCTCATACAGACCCTAAGAGAACACAACTGCCAGCCCAGGCAGCTATACCCAGCAAAACTCTCAATTACCATTGGTGGGGAAACCAAGATATTCTATGACAAAACCAAATTTACACAATATATTTCCACAAACCCAGCCATACAAAGGAAAATAGGTGGAAAACGCCAACTTAAGGAGGGAAACTATACACTAGAAAATGCAAGAAAATAA
This sequence comes from Rhynchomys soricoides, assembly GCA_019843965.1. Classification (NCBI taxonomy): domain Eukaryota; kingdom Metazoa; phylum Chordata; class Mammalia; order Rodentia; family Muridae; genus Rhynchomys; species Rhynchomys soricoides. The sequence goes on from JADRCH010007427.1 coordinate 1,924,351, forward strand.
TCTTTGAACAAATTCAAAAATAACAATGAAATCAAGAAGATAGATAAACCCTTAGCCAGACTAACCAGAGGACAGAGAGACAGTATCCAAATTAACAAAGTCAGAAACGAAAAGGGAGATATGACAACAGAATCTGAGGATATTCAAGAAATCATCAGATCCTACTACAAAAGCCTATATGCAACAAAATTGGAAAATCTGGAGGAAATGGACAAGTTTCTACATAGATATTAATTACCAAAGTTAAATCAGTATCAGCTAAACCATCTAAACACTCCCATAACCCCTAAAAAAATAGAAGCAGTCATTAAAAGTCTCCCAACCAAAAAAAGCCCAGGACCAGATTGGTTCAGGGCTGAATTCTATCAGACCTTCAAAGAAGAACTAATACCAATACTCTTCAATCTATTCCACAAAATAGAAACAGAAGGAACACTACCCAATTCATTCTATGAGGCCACAGTTACACTGATATCAAAACCCCACAAAGACCCAACAATATAAGAAAACCTAAGACCAATTTCCATTATGAATATCAAAAAATACTCAATAAAATTCTTGTAAACCAAATCCAAGAACACATCAAAACAGTCATCCACCATGATAAAGTAGGCTTCATCCCAGGGATGCAGGGATGGTTCTATACCCAGAAGTCTATCAATGTAATCCACTACATAAACAAACTCAAAGAAAAAAACCACATGGTCATTTCATTAGATGCTGAAAAGCGTTTGACAAAGTTCAACATCCCTTCATGATAAAAGTCTTGCAATAATCAGGAAGTCAAGGAGCATACCTAAACATAGTAAAAGCAATATACAGTAAATCAGTGGCCAACATCAAACTAAATGGAGAGTAACTTGAAGCAATCCCACTAAAGTCAGGGACTAGGCAAGGCTGCTCTGTCGCTCCCTACCTATTCAATATAGTACTTGAAGTTCTAACTAGAGCAACCACACAAAAAAGGAGGTCAAAGGGACATAAATTGGAAAGGAAGAAATCAAAATATCACTATTTGCAGATGATATGATGGTATATTTAAATCATGTGAAAAACTCCACCAGAGATCTGTAACAGCTGATAAACATTTTCAGCAAAGTGGCCAAATAGAAAATTAACTCAAGCAAATCAGTAGCCTTCCTATACTCGAAGGTTATACAGGCTGAGAAAGAAATTAGGGAAACGGCACCCTTCAAAATTGTCACAAACAATATAAAATATCTTGGTGTGACTCTAACCAAACAAGTGAAAGATCTGTATGACAAGAACTTCGAGTCTCTGAACAAAGAATTCGAAGAAGACCTCAGAAGATGGAAAGATCTCCCATGCTCATAGATTGGCAGGATTAATATTGTTAAAGTGGCCATCCTGCCGAAAGCAATCTACAGACTCAAAGCAATCCCCATCAAAATCCCAACTCAATTCTTCATAGACTTAGAAAGAGCAATTCTCAAATTCATATGGAATAACAAAAAATGCAGGATAGCAAATATTCTTCTCAGGAATAAAAGGTCTTCTGGGGGAATCAGCCTCCCTGACCTCAAGGTGTACTACAGAGCAGTAGTGATAAAAACTGCATGGTATTGGTACAGTGACAGGCAGGTAGATCAATGGAATAGAATCGGAGTCCCAGAAATAACCACACACTTATGGTCACTTGATCTTTGACAAAGGACCTAAAACCATACAGTGGAAAAAAGACAGCATCTTCAACAAATGGCACTGTTTCAACTGGAGGTCTACAAGTAGAAACTGCAAATTGATCCATTCCTTTCTCCCTGTACAAATCTCAAGTCCAAGTGAATCAAGGACCTCCACATAAAACCAGATAAACTTAATCTAATAGCAGAGAAAGTGGGGGAAAGTCTCAAACAGATGGGCACAGGGGAAAAGTTCCTGAACATAGCACCAATGGCTTGTGCTCTAAGATCAAGAATTGACAAATGGGACCTCATAAAATTACAAAGCTTATATAAGGCAAAGGACACTATAAATAGGACAAAATGGCAACCTACAGATTGGGAAAAGATCTTTAACAATCCTATGTCTGATAGAGGGTTAATATCCCAGGTCTACAGAGAACTCAAGAAGATAGACTGCATAAATCCAAATAATCCTATCCAAAAAATGGGGAAGAGAGCTAAACAGAGAATACTCAACTAAGGAAACTCGAATGGCTGAGAAGCACCTAAAGAAATGTTCAACATCCTTAGTCATCAGGGAAATGCAAATCAAAACAACCCTGAGATTTCACCTCACACCAATCAGAATGGCTAAGATCAAAAACTCAGGTGACAGCAGATGCTGGCTAGGATGTGGAGAAAGAGGAACACTCCTCCATTGCTGGTGGGAATGCAAGATGATAAAACCTCTTTGGAAATCAGTTTGGCAGTCCCTCAGAAAAATAAACATAATACTACCTGAAGACCCAGCTATTCCACTCCTGGGCATATACCCAGAAGATGCTCCAACATGTAATAAAGACACATGTTCCACTATGTTCATAGCAGCCATATTTATAATAGGCAGAAACTGGAAACAACCCAAATGTCCCTCAACGGAGGAATGGATATAGAAAATGTGGTACATTTACACAATGGAATACAACTCAGCTATTAAAAACAATGACTTCATGGAATTTGCAAACAAATGAATGGAACTTGAAAAAAATCATCCTGAGCGAAGTAATGCAGTCACAAAAGAATGAACATGGTATGTACTCACTGTTAAGTGGTTATTAGCCCAAAAGTTCAAAATATCCAAGAGTCAGTTCACAGCAACAGTAGGGCTGAGTGTGAGATCCCAGATAGAGGACTTGGAGAAGGGACTGAAGGAGCTGAGAGAGTTTGCATCCCCATGGAGGGAGCAAGAGTGGCAACTGGCCTAACCCCTCAATACTCCTGGAGACTGTATCACCAATAAAGAATACACATGGAGTGACCCATGGTGCTGGCCACATATGCGGCAGAAGAGGATCTTGTTAGCCATCAGGGGAAGGAAAGGCCCTTGGGCCTCGGGGTGTTAGATCCCACAGTATAGGAGAATGCCAAGGAGGGAAGATGAGAATGGGTGATTGAGTGGGGGACTACCCCCATAGTGGCAGGGGGAGGGAGGAGGAAATAGGGAGGTTCCAAAGTGGAGATATGGAAAGGGGGATATGTTTGAAATGTAAATAAAATATGAAAAATAAATAAATAAATAAAATAATAAATAAAATAATAAATAAAAACTCAAGGGACAGCACATGCTGGCAAGGATATAGTAAAAGGAAAAGACAGTTCCATTACTGGTAGGAATGCAAACTTTTATAACCACTCTGGAAATCATTTTTTTTTCCTCAGAAAATTAGAAATAGTTATACCCCAGCTATAACAATCCTGTGCATGTCCTCAAAAGATGCCAAATTATACCACAAGGACACACTCCACTATGTTCATAGCAGCTTTATTTATAATAGCCAGACTGTTAACAATGCAAATGCTCCTCAACCAAAGAGTGGATACAGAAAATGTGGTTTCTTAACATAGTAGCATACCATTCAACTATTTAAAACAAGGGCATCATTACTTTTGCAATCAAATGAATGTAACCTGAGAATACCATCCTGAGTGAAGTAACCCAGAACCAAAAGGACATCCATGGTATGTACTCATGATAAGTGGATATTAGCCGTAACATACAGTATGCCTATAATAATCCCACATACCCAAAGAAGTTTAACAAGAAGAAAGTTCTAATCAAAGATGTTTGAGTGTAACATAGAAGGGGGAATAAAATAATTATAGGAGGCAGAGGTAGGGAGAGAACTGCATGGGAGAGGGGATGGGGAGCAGGATGGAGGGGGTAGGGAGCAGGAGTATGAAGAAACAGGAGTAAGGGCCAGAGAACCAGAAGTATGAATGAATGGAAATCTGTAGCTGCCAGCGGTTTGGGATAGATGGAGTCATCTATAGGATGCCCTAGAGTTCTGGGATTGGGAAGACTCTCAGGAATCAATTTAGGTAACCTTAGTAGGGATGTCTAACAGGGGTGACAAGGAACCTAAAGAGGCTACCTACTATAGCCAGGCAGGACCCCCCAGCAGACTTTTAAAGGTACCAATTTACCCAAAATACTTTTGACACAAAATTTGCCATATCAAAAAGAAATTCAAGAAAAAATGGAGCAGAGACAGAAGGAATGGAAAACCATAAACCAGCTCAATTTTAAGCCCCATCCCATGGGTATGCTCCAATCCCTGACACTCTTAATGATATTCTGCTATGTATACAGACATGAGTATAGTATAGGTATCCTCTGAGAGGGCTCTATCCAGAAGCAACTAAAACAGAAGCAGAAGCCCACAGCCAAATACTAAACCCAGGATTATGGAAGAGTTGGGCAAAGTATTGAATGTCCTTAATGGGATGGGACCTCCAGACGGGTGGGACCAACAGAGTCAACTAACCTGAACCCATGGGAGCTCTTAGAGACTGAGCCACCAACCCAGAACACACACTATCTGGAACAAGACCCAAGGCAAAGATGTAGCAGACTTGCAGCTCAGTTTTCATGTGTTCCCCTAACCACTGAAGAGTGGACAGTCCCGTAAGCATTAGACTGAGTATGGAATCTTTTCCCCAACAGGACTGCTTTGTCTGGCCTTAGTGGGAGAAGATGTGCATCACTCTGTAGAGATTTGATGTGCCAGGGTAGGGGGATACCAATGGGGTCCTCAACCTCTCAGAGGCGAACAGGAAGGACGATATGGGTAGCAACTCTGTGAGAGGCAACCAAGATGTAGGTCAGCATTCAGGATATAAATAAATAAATAAATAAATGAAACAAATAGAAAAAGTGGGAAAAAACCTCTGAGAACAATCATAAATAAAATATTAGTTTAATTTAAATTTCCTTAATATTTATATGCTACAAATTCAGTGAAAGTGATAAGAGATTTCCTTCAGAAATTCATAATTCCATAAAATTTTAATCTACAGTCCAGATCAGGAGTATTCAGAAGTTTTACAAATAATATCTCACACACACACACACACACACACACACACACACATAAACAAACACAAACATACACACAACAAAGACAAATATTCATTGATAGATAGATAGATAGATAGATAGATAGATAGATAGATAGGTAGAATTATTGGAAGAAGTAAAAAAGTAATGGCAACAAAGAAGTGAGGCAATAATATCTTTGCTTGGTGTAACACACAGAGCATATTATAAAGCTGGTGAAAGCATATGATCATGTGGTTAAGGAAGAGGACCACTTCATAGTAGAAAGGAAAGAGAGTGAGAGAGACAAAGAAAAGTTTGTGATAAGACATAGTCCTAAAAGACAAACCTCCAATGATCTACTTCCTTCAGCTAAGCATTACTTATTTTTTTTAATTAAAAATAGATTCCTCTCTCATACAATGCATGTCTACCACAGATTTCCTTCCTTATACTCCTCTCAGTTTCTCCAACCTCCCTTTTTACCCACATCTGCTCCCTTTCTGTTTCCCTTCAGAAAAGAACAGGCCTCCTAGAGACACAACCAAGTACAACAAAATAAGGAATAATAAGACAAGGCAAACACTTTCATATTAAGGTTGGATTGGGCAACTCAGTAGGAGGAAAAGAGTTCTAGCAGCAAGAAAAGGAGTCAGAGACACACTCATAGCCACTGTTAGAATTCTCACAAAAACACCAAGCTAACAGCCATAGCATATATTCAGAGGACCTGGTAGAAACCCATCTAGGCCTGTTCTCCCTGCTTCAGTCTCTGTGAGCCTGTATGAGCTCAACTAAGTTGGGCTATATTTTCCTGGTGCCCTCCAGAACCTCAAAGATAATACATTCAGACCAGTGCTTCTTAACCTTCCTAATTCTTCAACCCTTTAATACAGTTCCTCATATTATGGCGACCACCAACCATAAACCTATTTTCACTGCTACTTCATAACTGTAATTTTGCCACTATTATGAGTTATAATGCAAATATCTGTTTTTCTGATGGTCTTAGATGATCCTTATGAAAGGATTATTCAACACCTAAAAGGCTTGTGACTTACAAGTTGATAAACACTGGTTTAGACCAACCTTCCAATCCATAAGTCTGTTTGGGCTTTCTTTTTTTTTTTTTTCCAAAAAAACAACACTGCCAAGATTGGAATGGAAGGGGAAGGAGATACAGGATACTCACTAAGACAAGAGAGTTCTGTCCATTTACATTGGCAAAAAGTTTGTTAATAAAGCATTAGTCACTCACTTGAATTCCTTTCATATACTGTTTGTATCCAAATTAGATCCAATTTAGATCCTGGATATTTTGTTGTTGTTGATGATGATGATGATGTTTTTGGGGTATTACTTTTTGAGACAGGGTGTCTTTGTGTAGCCCCACTGTGGCCCAAAACAATCTCTGTAGACCAGGCTGGTCCCCAATTTACTAAGATGTGCTTGCTTCTGCCTGTGAAGTGTTAGGATTAAAGATGTGCACCATATTGGTAAGCTAGATCAAGATTTTTACAAGAGTAATTTTACTATGCATAAATGTATATCCTCTGAAAGAACTAAAATGAAATGATAAATACAAATAATAAAGTTAAAATTATTTACTACATATTATGGAAAGGGAACACAGATATCACAATCTAAATCTACTCTTTTATACAAAATTTCCTCCAACTCTAAGAAACGTTTGCATTACAATTTTGTGTACAATCAGTCCTGATGTTGAGGCTAGCTTGCTCTATATACTAAGTTCTAAGAGAGCCATGACTATGTATAGAGATGGTGTCTCAAAACAAAAAAAAACAAAAAACCAAAAATACAAAAATACAAAAACAAAAAAACAAAAACAAAAACACAAAAACAAACAAACAAACAAAAAAATAAAACCCAAAACAGAACAAATCCAAATACCTAGCTGCAGAATATTATTTCCTATGGGATTTTGAATCAAAATGTCCCCCATATACTAATAGAGAATGCAGTTAATTAGGAGATGTAGCCTTGTTGGACTAGGTGCGGCCTTGTTGGAGGAAGTGTGTCACTGGAGATGGGCTTTGAGGTTTCAGAAGCTCCAGTCAGGGCCAGTGTCTCTGTCTCTTTCTTTCTGGTGTCTGTGGATTCAGATAGAGAAATGTCAGCTCTTCTCTAGCACCATGTCTTCCTGCATGCTGCCATGTGTCCTGCCATGACAATGATGGACTAAACCTCTGAACTATAAGTCAGCCCCAATTAAATGTTTTACTTTATAAGAATTTTCAGAGTCATGAGCTTTATTCACAGCCATAAAACCCTAACTAAGACAGTACTGATAAACCCCTAGATATTATCAAAGAGTGTTACTTTAAATTAGATCTAGTATCAGAGTGAAAATTATGTTTCTACATTAAAAATGTTTAGTGACAACTGCTCCAGTCATGAAAGAACATCAAAGGCAGGGTCTGTGGTTTAAGGCTGACAGCATTCATCAATGCTTGCAATGAGTTTCCCATTCCTTCCCTAGAACTCATGTATTTCTCAATGGATTGATAGAGAAGAAAACAATGGTGAAATGTAACAAAGGATTAGCATATAAACACTACCTGGTATCTGTAGATGGCTACACGAACATGCAAGTTGTAAATATAGAAAAATGCAAAAATGGGATATTATCTGAAAATCTAGTAGAAGTTTTAATATGGGAGTTAGTATGGTATAATATCTTTTATAACAGAGGTAGTGAAGAAAAAGAAAAAAGGGAAATGAGAGAATAGCACCTTTTGTTCAGTGTGTGTGTGTGTGTGTGTGTGTGTGTGCGCATGTTTGCATATATTTCTACACAGCAAAACATGTCTTCTCAAAAAGATAAATATACTAAGTTAAATGATTAAACTGGCATTGAATATAAAATTTCTATATCTAACAAAACATTTATTTTTTTAAATTTTCTATTTCTTTTTTCAACATTATTCCTGGAGCAATGTTTTGACTATTTGTACAAAAAGACCTCATATGTTGGCTAGGTTTGTGCTGCCTTGACACAAACATGAGTCATTTGGAGAGAAAATTCTTTTTTTTTTTTTTGATACATTATTTACATTTCAAATGTTTCCCCCTTTCCAGATTTCTCCTTTGGAACCTCCCTATTCCCTCCTTCTCCCCCTGCCTCTATAGGGGTATTTCCCCAACCTCCCACCCAGCCACTCTCGTCTTCCCTCATTGGCATTCCCCTATACTGGGGGATCTAAAACCCTCCAGTCCAAGGGCCTCTCATCTGCCTGGTAGCTAACAAGACCCTCCTCTGCCACATATGTGGCCAGCACCATGGGTCCCTCCATTTGTATTCTTTGGTTGGTGATCCAGAGTCTGGGAGCATCGAGGGATCAGGCCAGCTGATACTATTGATCCCTCCATGGGGCTGCAAAATCCCTCTGCTCCTTCAGTCCCTTCTCCAACTCCTCCATCTGGAATTTCACACTCAGCCCTATGGTTGCTGTGAAGTGACTCTTAGGTATTCTGAATTTTGGGGCTAATAACCACTTATCAGTGAGTATATACCATGTTCATTCTTTTGTGACTGTGTTACCTTGGGCAGGATGATATTTTCTTTCTTTCTTTCTTTCTTTCTTCCTTTCTTTCTTTCTTATTTTTTTTCTTTTTTCTTTTGGTTTTTTTGAGACAGGGTTTCTCTGTGTAACAGCCCTGGCTGTCCAGGAACTCACTCTGTAGACCAGGCTGGCCTCAAACTCAGAGATCCTCCTACCTCTCCCTCCAAAGTGCTGGGATTAAAGGCGTGTGCCACCACTGCCTGGCCAGGATGATATTTTCAAGTTCCATCCATTTGCCTGCAAATTTCATGCTTTTTCTGGGGTGCAGTTTTCCTCCTTGTGTTGGCGTTTTCCACCTATTATTCTTTGTAGGTCTGGGTTTGTGGAAACGTACTGAGCAAACTCGGATTTGTCATAGAATATTTTGGTTTCACCATCTATGATTATTGAGAGTTTTGCTGGGTATAGCAGCCTGGGCTGGCATTTGTGTTCTCTTAGAGTCTCTATGAGATCTGCCCATGATATTCTAGCTTTCATAGTCTCTAGTGTTCTTGCCCTTGCCTTTCACCATCTGGTTATCTCTGGTGTTAGCTGGTCTTACTCTCTCTGACTGTGGCTTGTCTTTCCTGCAAGTCTAGGTATCAATATTCCTTGAAGACCAGTTCTCTCTGAGAGGAATTTGGGTTTGGGGAGTTGTGGTGCAAGGTCAGCTCTGGGGTGCAGACAGAAACAAGAAGGATCTAGTCCCCAGCTGACCCTTGTTTCCTGTTTCCTGATGGCTCTGCAAGGGTCCCTCTTGATCCAGTGAATTTGAACAGAAGTGGTGGTCTTTCCTGTGCTTGAAGGTGTGTTGGCACTCCTGTGATACCAGCTCTCTCCTGGCACTATGTGACTATGGAGCCCTGTGTCACAGTATCTGCTCCCTAGCCACTGAACGAAACCAGAAGCCCACTCCTCAGTCCCTGTGTCCTGGGGATTCCAGGTGGGTCCCTCTGAGCAGACAGGCTTGCCTACACTCCTGGGAGGCTAGCTTTCACCAGGCACTATTTGCCTAAGGAGCCCTGGTGGCCCAGGCAGAGTTCTCCTGCCACAGATGAAAACCCGAAGGCTCTTTCCTCCTGACTGTTCCTCAATCCTTGTGTCCCAAGGATTCCAGTTGAGTCCAGCTGAGCAGTGTTACTCCTCTTACCTCCTCTCACTGGTTTTTCCACACTCCTGTACGGCTAGCTTTCTCCCAGTGCTATTTGGCTATGCAGCCCTGGTGGCCCAGTCACAGGTCTCCCACCACAGATGGAACCTGGAAGTGAGAAGATTCTCTTTTGAAATAATAACCTGAGGAATTGGGCTTGTGGGCAAACCTAAGGGATGATTCTTTTATTGATGATTGATATGGAAAGTTTTAGCTCACTGTAGATAGTGCAACCACTGGTTCGGTGATTCTGAGTGCTATAAGAATTAATGGTTTAACTGGAAGAGTTTGCAAGGTGTGAAAGAATCTTATAGTTTGACAGTCTCAGAGGTAGAAGTGATAAAGCATAAAGAAGAGAATAATTTTTAAAAAAATATTTTAAAAATATTTATTCTAGTTTACCCAGTATTTCTGCCTACACATAACTTAATCAGAAGGCATTCTTTCTGACACTCACAAAAAGCACTCATATAAGAATACTTATTACAGGTACAGGGAGATGGCTCAGTGGGTATAGATGAGTGTTAACAAATCATATGAGCTGAGCTTGATATGTGGATGTCACATCCTAAAAAGACAAAATAAACTCCTACAAGTTGACCCCTGTCACACACACACACACACACACACACACACACACACACATGCACACACACACATGCACACACACACATGCACTTGCACACACACATGCACACACATGCACATGCACACACATACACACACAATAAAATTTTAAAGAAGCAATACTTAAAAAATAAAAAACAATACTCATTATACTATTGTTTCTAATATGAGAAAACATTGAAATAAAATATATATATAATATTATTAAAGTAAAAAGTTCAATAAACCTATACTGGGGTCACATTAAGATATAGTGAATACGCTTACTTGAAAGTAACATAGAAATAAGATACATGAAAAAATGATAGGATAATAGGGTAATGTATCAAAAATTTACAAGATTTTAATGTTTAATATATTTCTCTTATTTTTGAGACTATATAAAAATTCTTCCTTCCCCTTCTTCCTTCAAAACTTTCATATACAACCCTCCTTGTTTTCTTTCACATTCATATATATATATATATATATATATATATATTATGTATATATTATATATATATTAGATAAATTATATATATATAATTATATATATATAATTAAATATAACTATAACTTTCTCAGTCTGTATAATGTTATTTATATTATATTTTCCATTTGGTACTGTATAATCAATTGATATGCTCGTCCATGGAGTAGATTATTTCTCTTAATTTTCACATTCCTTAGTTGCTTGTAGTTCTGTAGGTAGTATTGAAGCCTTGTAGGCTTTCCCCTATCCCTTTAAATATTCCTGTAGAGTTTAAATGAACTTTTCTACCTGTACTGACAGTGCACCTTCCAAGTGCCAAAAAACACCTTAACAAAACCCTCAATATTTTAATACTTGTATGAAAAGCCCTCTTTTGAGTAGTTGGCCAACATTGTACAATAGCATCTCCTCCAAACATACAAGATACAATTGTTGCCCTTGAGTACCACCCAGAGGTCGAAAGCAAGTCCTTATTGATGAACACACTTAAACTTAAGAATTGGGTGCAGACACCTCTAAGCTACAACTGACCTGAATTGCTAATCCCTATGAAATAGCTTTCATGGTACTGAAATGTGCTATGCAAGCTACCGAAGGAGGGAGATACCCAACTTTGATGCCTATGAAACTTATCAACAAACAGCATAACATAGTAATTCTAGAGGTATAGTAGTGGCACACATACCCTTTAAGATAACAGCTTTCCAATTGAACATAACATCCCCCCCAACTAGTAAGAAAGTATGCCTTGTACTGGCATAACATCCCCTCAACAAGAAGGAAAATATGCCTTGTACTGGAAACCTAGCCAACAACTCAGTGAAAGTAACACCACGGATATTAGAGGAGAACCTATAATCCCTACTTTACTAAACCAGTACAATGCCTAAGAGCAATTTGAACATCTGACATTATGTCTACAGATAAGTGTAATCTGAATTGCATCCCACATCAAGGAAACTTCTTTTTACCACAGATGTAGGGCACCACAAAAAATCATAATCAATCAAAATGCAAAATACACAGTACACCTCAGAAAAAACAATTCCTTTTAGGTCATTTTATATAGTATTGCTGTAATTTTATTTGCTACCTGTGTATTTGGAGATAATTTACAGTTGAGGTCAATTTCAACTCTAAATTATATTTTGAATTATAAATTCAGTGTGTTGCATATTAATTAAAGTTTCTGACTTTCCATAAATGTATATTTAGCTCTACTCAATGGGGCTCATAAGGATTTGTTTTAATTATCAGAAATTGTTTGACATATATTGGTGCAATCTTTAAAAATGTACAGAATCTGTAATAATATCCTTTTCTAAGATAATGGATATTATTTGTATTGATGGTCATTACTTGCCTTTCCTCTCCTATATCTTTGGCTTAATTTTTTATCAATATTGGGATTTTATTAAACAGCTATTTTTTACTGTTTTGGCTTTATTGTCACTTGTTTATTAGATTTTCACATGCATAATTAATTCATTGCAATTTGGTTTATTTGAATGTAATTTATTTTAGTATATTAAGTACTGAAATCCTTGATTTTTAACACTTTCTCTAGTATACACATTTTTATAAAATTATATTTATAGATATATTAAATGTACCTGCATACTTTATTGTAAAACTATATCACACCTTATTTTCCATAATTTAAATATCCATTGTGATTTATTTTTGACACTACCAATGTATTATATCTTAAAGAGGCTTGCTCTTTTTTAATATATATTTTATTTTCAATTTCATGTCTGTATGATGATATGTGCATGATTAAAATGCTATAGCGACCAGAAGAGGGCTTGGATTCCAAGGACCAAGAGTTATAGGTATTGTGAGCCACTTGATGTGAGTTCTGGGAACTAAGCACAAGTGCTTTTGCAAGAGCAACATGAACTCTTAACCACTGAGCCATCTCTCCAGGTCTAAGTCTCTTAAAAAAAAAAATACTGATTGTCCTAGTAATCATTTTGACACATCTTACAATCACCTAAAATGGGAATCTCATTTGAGGAATAGTCTTATTTTGTTTTTCATCTCTCATACATTACATCATGACAGCAGTTTCCTCTCTTTCCACTCCTCCCAATGCCCCACTCCACCTCCTCTTTCTCCCTTATATCTATTCCTCTTCAGTTTTCCTTCAGAAAAGAATAGCCTTCCCGGGGATATCAACCAAACACTGTATAACAAGTTATAATAAGTTTAGGCTTAACACTTCATACAAGGCTGGATTAGGCAACCCATTGGAACAAAAGAGTCCCAAGAGCAGGTAAAAGAGACACTCCCCATGCCTATTGTTAGGGGTTCCATGAGAACATCAAATTACACAAACATAATCTATATGAAGAGGACCTAGTGAAGACCCATCAGTCTTTACAATTGTTACTTCTGTCTCTGTGAACCCCTATGAGCTGTTCTCAGTTGATTCTGTGAGCCATGCTTGCTGGGTGTCTTTGACTCCTCTGTGTTCTACATTCCTTCCTCTCAGTCATTTATGAGGCTCCCAGAACTTCTCATAATATTTGGCAGTGAGAACCTGCAGCTGCTCCCATCAGTTGCTAGATGAAGCCTCTCTGGTGACTTTAGGGCTAAGCACAGATCTATTAGTACAGCAGAATATCATTAAGAATCATTTTTGTTGATGTTTTTGTCAGTTCTGTTTGGTCCTATCCTAGGTCTCTGGGGTTTGCAGCCTCCAGTTTCTGGAAATTCAGGCAATGTCAGGCATGGGTTCCCTCTCATTGTGTAGGCTTCAAGTAGGACCACTTATTGGTTGCACACTCCCAAAAGTTCTGCATCACCATTACCCAGAATATCTTTTAGGAAGAGCAAATTTTCGGTCAAAGGTATTGTGACTGGGTTGGTATCCCAATCCCACCACTGGAAGCCTTGTCTTGTTGCAGAAGATGGTCTATTCAGCCTCTTTATACCTCAAGCCTTGGAATCTTTGCTAGCATCACCCTTATAGAGTCCAGGACATTCCCATGCAATAGGTTTCCACATCACTTCCCTGTCTGGTCCCTACTGTTCCAATCTCCACCCACCCCAGCCAACCCACAAATTTATTTTATTTCCTTTTCTCAAGGAGATCCTGTCGTGAGGCATCCTTGTTACTTAGTCTCTCTGGATTGGTGGGTTGTGGTGTGATTATTCTTTACTTAACAGTTACTGTCCACTTATAAATGAGTACATATCATGTTTGTCTTCCTAGAGTCAGTCTTTATTAGGTTTGTTTGTGGGGCACATCTGTGAGGAATTGTTTTCCTTATCTTAAATAATATAGGAGACCCAGCCCACTGTGAACAGCACCACTTTCTGTGGAGCTGGACCTTGGCTATATAAGAAATTTAGCTAAAAACAAGCCAGAGGACAGCTTGTATGCAGTGATACTGTGTGAGCCCTCTCTCCAAGTTCCTGTCTTGACTTCCTGCCCTGACATCTCTCAGAGATGGATTATTGCCGGAAATGTAGGCCAAGTGAACTCTCTATTCTCTAAGTTACTTTTGGTCAGCGTATTTTTAATCACAGTAACAGAAAGAAAAGAAAATCTCTGATTTTTAATTCAATTCTCTCTGAAACAGGCAAATATGCTGCTGCTTTAGGGTACATAACATGGTTAATATTGGTAGCTTTCCAACTATACTACTCAAGTATATATTGTAATTATTTGTTCCAGTGTTTTCTGTATATCAGGTAGGTAGAGTTTATTAATGCTTTGTATTTAATACTTATCAAAATTTCAGCAGTTTTGGTTCATTACTCAAAACATTCCTATTCTAGTGAAATGAAAAGAAACCATCAGTTCCACATTAATATAATTGCTTACACTTAAAATCTTGACTTCACAAATCCTGACTTCTTTTATTGCTTTTGAGAGACTTTAGACAGCTGTTCTTTTATTTTATCCAGCATTTATAGCTGTTCTCAGTGGGAGGGTTGTTGTGATATAAGTTACTTTGTCAAAAATGAAAAGGGAACTTGCCAACTACCACATTTTCACTGATGTCATTACTATTCCAAACCAAGTGAGAACATTTCCTTAAAATATCACAAAAGACATCTACTTTTGGAAATAAAACGTTTTTTCAATGTGTCTTGAATCTATTATGTAGTTATTTAACTAATGTGTTTCTAGAAACAGGATACCAGAGGGAATATAAAAGCCAAACCTCTTTCAGAAGCATAAGAATTATTTTGACATGAGAAATAGCAGTGTCTACTTGAAACAATCAGGACATATAAAGCTTACAAACTATAGGTTGAACAAAAAAAATTAACCTATGCTCTAGATACATGTGATAATTGACTATAAACGTGAGCATGTTAATATGTCCATAGGCTATGACTTTAGATAAAAATATTCTTATGTATACAGTTGCTTAGCAGCCTGTGTAAAGCAGATTTATACAGCAAAGTCTTAGGCATTTGTTGATAGGCAACTTGAGTGAGAGGCTCACTAGCATATGTCTGCATAACTGAGGTGATACAACATTCATTTTTAAGTTGTTACACCAAGAGGAAGAGTTGAAGAGCATAATAAGGAAAGATTCAGGGGTAGAAAGAGGGACTAGAAGAACAGCTAATTGTAGTTAAAGTGACAGTGAAAGCATTAGATATTAGTGTGCCTTGGCACTTCTCTGCCCTATTCCTTTGACCTTTCATCAAATCTTTTGGAAGTTTATACATTTTCTGAAATATATTCAGCCTTAGTGTATTATGAGAGCATTCTAATTTCTATAACATGAACATCTCTAAACTTAGTCTTGAAGGTTTTGGACTTTTCAAACTTCTGAATGATTCCACTCTTTAGAAGAGCCGTCTATGCGTCTATGAAAACATGCTCTTATGCCAATCATTGTTTGGAATGACAATCATTACAAAAAGTTTGTCATCAAGATTTAGATGGTGAGAAAAACCTGAAGGTCTAGGATAAATGAGTCCACAAATGAAAATCATAGGAAGGAATTAAGGTCTTTATATTAAATATCATACAATACCATGACAATTATGCATTCTTATTTTCTTCACATCCTTGGATATTTTACTTCTTTTTTTTTTTTTTTTTTTTTTTTTTTT
>JADRCH010007427.1:1940348-1994698 GCA_019843965.1 Rhynchomys soricoides
TTTTTTTTTTTTTTTTTTTTTTTTGAGACAGGGTTTCTCTGTGTAGTCCTGGCCGTACTACCCTGAACGCGCCCGATCTCGTCTGTTCTCGGAAGCTAAGCAGGGTCGGGCCTGGTTAGTACTTGGATGGGAGATCTTTTACTTCTTGAAGCTTATCTTGGCTTATCTTTCTAAATAAACAGTAGCAGTAGTACAAATGTCAACCCAGTTAGTGTTTGTTAAAAGTTATAAATATTTTAAGAACATTTGTACATTATCTTACTTAAATAACCAGGATGACTGGAAACATGTCTTCCCAGGCAAAGACAAAAAAGTTCAGGAACATTGGTTGAAAATGCTAATCTTGTGGTGCACACCTTTAATCCCAGCACTTGGGAGGCAAAGTCAGGTGGATTTCTGAGTTCGAGGAAACCCTGTCTCGAAAAAAACAAAAAACAAAAAAAAAAAAAAGGAAAGAAAGAAAGAAAATGGTAATTGCTAATCTCAGAAGTGGTCTATTGTGTAGTGTGAGATCTAGCTCTGAGTTTAACAGAGACATCTAGACACTTTTCCTTCATCATACTGCTTAGCAGGAAATTCTCACAACCTCTAGTAACAAAAATGCAAGGGACAGCTTAACTGCTTTCATCTTCTCTTCTAGTTGAGGTTCCAATGTTACTTTAGGCCATTCAGTCATAGAAACAGATCACTGGGACAAAACAAAGACACATTTTGGCTCAAATTGAGTAAGATCACAATGTACCTTTCCCCACAATTGTCTCTAATCAGCTAAAGAAAAAGAATGGTTCAACCTCCAAGAATTTTTACTTTGTGGAGTCTAACCATATGAATAATGCCTAGGATTTTACTTGGTGCTGTATTTGGATCTTAGAGTGGATGTCAAAATTCTCTGTGTTAAAGGGTGGATGTCAGTCTAGTGCCCCTGAAAGAAATTGGAACTTTTTAAAGATTATGTTTTTTGCCAAGAATAGTAGAAATTGACTATTATCATAGAATTAAGAAGGTTAATGTAAGAGACCTGTAAGTTTGTGGCCAGCCCAAGATTCATAGGGAGTGACTGCTTCAAAATAAAACAGTAACTAACAGAAACAAGAGATGAACCTAGTGGGAGGTCTTTTGGTTATCACAAGTATGACATTGAAAGCAATAGTGCCTCTTAAAAGGAGCAATGGGCACATTCAGTCATGCTCTTAAAATTCCAAAGTTGTAGCCTAAACCATTCTTCTCTTCTTGTAATTTGATTAACTCTAGTATTTTCATTACCTTAAGGAGAAGCCACTAACATTTCTGGTATCAACTTTCTAACCCAATAACAGCAGTAAAGTTTCCAGCATTATCACTGGTCTTTTGCACCAATATCATCTTCTTCATCATTACTAATAATAAATACTGGATAATAATCATGGCAAGTAAATATGAAAAATACGGACTCATTATCATTGAATATCTTATACAATTAAGGGGGTGAATTATTACCTTTATTTCAAGAGAAAATTGAAGCTTTGGAATCTAGAAAACTGGAAAACAGTATAGAATTAGAAAATTATAGATATGGTCTTTGAAAAGAAGCCTGTTTAATACACTTACTAATTACTGCTATATTGCTCAGATGTACTCAATTTACACAGCAATAAACTAAAAATTCCATTCTCATATTTCTTCCCTCTACTCTTAGTCTGTAACAGATTCCTGTGTATTGTGAAATATTATATCAAATGATGTCTTGATCATCTTATCATCTAGCAGTGGTTCTCAAACTTCCTAATGCTGTGACCCTTTTAATACAGTTCTTTACATTGTGGTAGTCCCCATCCTTAAAATTATTTTCATTGCTGCTTGATAACTGTAATTTTGATACTGATATGAATCATAATGTAAAGATCTTATATGCAGGATATCTGACATGGAACATTGTCAAAGATTTATTCAACCCCTAGTGGGGTCACACCACATGTTAAGAACCACTGCTCTAGAATTCCCTTCTCTAGAATGTTATTATGTTTCTATGGAACAAATTATGTATTTTGTCTCTTACAAGCCTGAAAAGTAACTCAAATTTTGGCTAATGTCTGAATAGTGATATTCTATACTTATTTGGAAAAGAAACATTGCAGACTTGCAGCCATGGTGGTTCTGCCTTTATTTTGAAGCAAATTTTATGTCACACTGTTAATCCTATAATAGTATTTGCCAACACAGTTCAGCACACTTTCATTGAGAATTGCCATGTTCTTGTCATGATGAAAAATAAATAAAATAAAATAAAACCTGGAAGAAAGTCAAGTAGTATCAGCCCCTGTACATCAACCCAATTTCAAGCACTGGATGATTTTTTGTTAATTCATTTACTAATATCATTATTGCTTGAAGTTTAGATTATTTGCTAGATTGGTGGCTTATAATTTAAGACACATATAGCAGAATTGCTGTGTAATAGGAACTTATCAAATAAATAAAATTAAAGCTAGTTATAGTGTTAAAATATATGGATTTGAATAGTATATTAAAATCATTGCATTATAATGAACAATGTCAAATATAGATGTATAGATAGAAAGTTTCAATAATAATGTGTGAATGTACAGCCACACACACATATATAGCATTATTATGAAAATATGACTAAACTAGTGTTTACAACATTGATTGTTCTAGACATTAACATAAGACTTTCAAAAGGCCGGAATAAAAACTGCTGAAGTTACTGGTTTTCATCAAGTTTATACAGTGAAAATTCAGATAGCCATTTATATGCTAAGTGAAAATGCATATGTTTGATGCCTCTAATTTTGTTGTTCTCTAATGCTTCACTCTCTTTCTCTCTCTCTCTTTATTTTTTACAAAATTGCAAATGAAACAGCATTAGCACACTTTATTTTCTGTCAAATATCTTATATGCTTATCCAGATACAATTATGAACTGAAAAGAGAATACTATCTTCTTAAAAGTAACGATTACTTTTTCTGAATTACTATTCAAATAGTTTCAAATAATTCTTCATTGGTTTCTTTGAATCTTAAATGAGTTAAATCTTACTGCTAAAGTGCAGGCACATAATGAATAATTTATAAACACTCAATTTAGTAGCTAGACTGTGATTCAATTAATACTTGCAAACTGGACCACAGTTCATTAATTATTATCATCATTATCTCCTATGTGATAAAAGAAATTCATTGTAGTTAGGATTAGGTGGTCCCCAGATACTATACCTATGTCCCATTGGTTTTCGCAATGGTTTCAATTTAAGTCTTCTCTCAGGAAAACTTGTAAATCTGTATCTTATTTTTATTTTATATTTTTGAGACAGTATCTCTCTATTTAGCACAAGCTGTCCTGGAACTCAATTAGTAGACAAGTATTATATACTTGCATCTGCCTCCCAGTACTGGGGACAAAATAATATCTTTTTTCTATATGCAAAGATAGTATGTTCCAATACCATTATATGATAAATCAGGTAATAAAATTCAGTAGCCATTTCTACCTGTACTGTTATTATCAGGCAAAGTCATGATATCATAATTATCAATGAAGATACATAACAGTACATGCAGACCTTATACATGAACACAGTCCATACTTTGTCAGTCCTTTGATTTAGAGTAAGTTTTCTTTACTATCTCTTCTAATTAAAGGCAGGACTGTTCAGACTTCAGTTCCTCATGATAAAATACTGATTAACACAATTATCTCAAGGTAGTGATTAAATCTAATGTCACAATTAACTAATTCCAATAACCAGTTGTCTACTCCTGAGCCATACAGACAGGAGAACATTGTTTTTCCCTGAACACAGGCTTTAGAGACCTTGACAACCTTGTGTTTCTTTGATGCTGACAGAGTTGCAGTGGGATTAGATATAAGAGACCCCTAGACCAAGGCATATTTAATTCTTAGGCTGTATACAAGCTCACGAAAAGGAAATACTCTTGACATTTTTTTCTCTTTCATATCTTGCACAGGCCTGGCTCACAGCAGGCATTGACTATACTTTCTTACAGACTTGTTTGATTTTCTTCATTCTTGGGAAGTATAAAGGCACACAAATAGAAGGTATTAAGGTCAAGACTTTTATGTATACTGAGAATGCCTTCTGACTGTGATAAGCAATGATTTTTATTCTATATAATAAAAGCAGAGGTGTGGGGGTTGGGGGTTGCATGTGCTGGTACACACCAGTGGGAAAAAAGATGATCTTTTATTACTAATAGTTTACAAGCACATACAATATAAGACCATTGCCAGTTTCAAGACTAACTACATTTGACTCATCTTGGGACTTCTGTCATATAAAAATGCCATCTCACAATAAATGAATACAATCTGAATGTGTAATATACTATAAAATGCATTGGATTACCTAGTCATAATAGTACATTAAAACTATAAGAGACCACACATGGCATGTATTTCAAATATTTTGCTTCATTTTATGAGTTATGTTCAAAAAAGATAGAAAACTATCCCTAAGTACTATTGCTCTAGCCAGGGTCTTCAAGCACTATATTGAAAATGAGTGGGTTTATTGCACAGCTCTAACTTATTACTGATTTCATTAAGATTGCCTTGAGTTTTTCTTCTATTTTCCATGGTTTTCACTATGGTATTGTCATATGGAGCCTTTATTGTGTTGAGGTATGCTATTCTAGTCCTATTCTCTCTAGGAATTGTATTCTGAAGGTATACTGGATTTTGACCAAGGCCTTTCCTGCATCTATTCAGATGATCAAATGATTTTTGTATTTGAGTCCATTTATATGACTTATTGTATTTTCTATTTACATATTTTGAATGATCTCTATTATAAAGACAACTTTAAGACAATGATAGATGATCTTTTAAAGCTCTACATGTATGAATTTTGCAAATATTTTGTGGGAAATTTGAGCATCTATTCTCAAGAGAGTGGCCTACTGTTCTCTCCTCCTCCTCCTTCTCTTTGTCTTTGTGACACTGGTTTCACTGTCAAAGTGCTCATATTTTTCCTCATTACTATATGTTAAATATTTTCAGATATATTAGTTGTAGTTCTTATTCAAAAGTCTTGCAGAATTCTACTGTGTATGAATCTGAACCTGTACTATTTTTAAGCAGGAAAGCTTTTTATTAATATTTCTGTCTCCTTATTGGTGATCAATTTAAGTTGTTGATATCTTATTGGCTTAATTTTAGTCATTTGTATGAATATAGAAATCTATTTCATTTAGATTTTTTTTATTTTACTTAAAGGAGTAAAGCCTTTTAAAGTACTCACATATAATTTCCTGTATTTCTTTGCTGTCTGTTTCAATGTTTCCTTGTCTACCTTTACCTTTATTAATTTGGGGCTCTTATTTTTGTCTTGGTTAATTTAGCTAAGTGTCCATCAATCTTGGTTGCATTTTTAAAGAACCAGATCATACATTAATTGATAATTTGTGGATTTTTATTGTTGTTCTTTATAGCTCATTAATTTCTTCCTTAAATTTTATCATTGTTTTTCTGTATACTAGATTTGGTTTTAGTTTGTGCTCATTTCTCCAACATCTTGAGGTGCTTCATTAAACTATTGATTGATGTTTTACATCATAGGTTAATAAAATAGGCACTAAGAGCTACAAATTTACATTTTAAGACTGCTTTTAATGTGCCTCAGAGCTTATTTGTGATGTTTGAAATACTGCTGTTTGCCGGACGGTGGTAGCACATGCCTTTAATCCCAGCACTTGGGAACTTGGGAGGCAAAGGCAGGTGGATTTCTGAGTTCAAGGCCAGCTACAGAGTAAGTTCCATGACAGCCAGGGCTACACAGAGAAACCCTGTCTCAAAAAACATATATATATATATATATATATATATATATATATATATATATATATATATGATCTTAATCCAATTCTAAGCATTTGAAATAATTAGACACTTTTGGGAGAAAGCATGCTTTGTTCAACTACCAAAAATACTTGTAGAGTCCATCTCCAGTAGAAATACAGGGCATCAAGTGGAGGGATGGGGTTATGACTCAACAGTCAAAAACTCTAACCCAGAATTGTTCCTCTCTGAAGGAAATGCAGGGACAAAATGGAGAAGAGAGGTCCAGTGGCAGGCCCAATTTGGGATCAAGTTCAAGGGGAAGCTCCAAGGCCTGACAGTATTACTGATGCTATTGTGTGCTTATAGACAGTAGCCTAGCATGGCTGCCCTCTGAGAGGCCCAACAAGCAGTTGAAAGAGTCAGATGCAGATACTTTCACCAAACCAAATGGACAGAAGCTGGAGACTTCTGTGGTTGAATTAGGGAAAGGTTAGAAGAAGCTGAGGAGGAGGGTGACTCTGTAGGAAGATCAGCAGTCTCAACTAACCTGGACTCCTGAGATCTCTCAGACACTGAGCCACCAACCAGGCAACACACACCAGCTCCCAACATATATACAGCAGAGAACTGCCTGGTCTGGCCTCAGTGAGAGAAGAGGCACCTAATCCTGGAGAGACATGAGGACCTAGAGAGTGGGTAGGTCTGGTGGGGTGGGGGTGGAGGGGTAGGGATACCCTCTTGAAGATGTGGGAGGAGGTATGGGATGAGGAAGAGTCAGAGGACAGACCAAGAGTAGTATAATGACTAGACTGTAAAAATAGACATAATAATAATAATAATAATAATAATAATAATAATAGAATACCTTTCATGTGTTTTTATCAATGTAAGCATTTATAGTTCATTCAGTAGTATTCTATATAGGATCTATGAGTTTATATAATGTCCAGAGATTATTTTGCTATTGATTTTGAGCTTTATGGGATTTATTGGATTGTGGTCAGATTGATGTCATTTCACCCCCCCCCCCCTTTTTTTCTGTATTTCTTGAGATTCATTCCCAATATGTGGTCTAAATTATAGAAATTTACATTTGCTAATGAGTACAAGGTGTATTCTTTGGTATATTGGTGGGGTATTCTGTTGATATCTATGATATACATTTAATAAATGAAATCAATGGATTTGGATATTTCTGTTTATGTTTCTTCAGATGTTATCATCCAATAGGAAAAATAGGGTATTGAAATCACCTAGTACTCAGTGGGTATTGCTGTACTCTTTGTGGATTAATCTGTCTCTAGAAGTACAGTAAATAATAGAAATACATTAACTATAAATGCTTACATTGAGGAAACAAAAGGAACATATTCTTGATAGTAGAACAAAAACTATTTTTTCCCAAAAAGAGTTTAATGATTTTGTGTATTAATTCTAACTTCACGAATTGGGTTGAAATAAGAAGAATTTTGCGTATTTTATTGACTTACTCTTTTGGAGGTCATCGCACATTCTATTTAAGGTAACTTTTCATTAAAAAATTTATATTTAAAAATAAGTATTAAATTGTGGCATGCAAATAACCAGTTACATCTCAATATAAAGTACTTTGATTATTAGAAATTTCTATATGCCTTTTGCCTTCGGTTTAAAATATTTTATGTATTATTATTGTGTGTATGTATGGTGCATACTGGTAATTCAAAATCTATAGAGCATATGTGTGTGGGACAGAATAGAGCTCTGAATCTGTTTGTGTCCTTCCCCCACAGTGGGCTCCGGAGTGTGAACTTGGGTTAGTAGGCTTACATTGCAAGTGTCTTTACCCACTGAACCATCTCATTGTCTTTGTCTGTATCCTTTAACACCTCTCTCTCTCTCTCTCTCTCTCTAAGACATATTTACACTTTACATACTTACAAACCCATGGCCTTGTATTCAGATTTGTATGTTGTTAAAGATTTTTTGGCGGAACACTATTTACCTATCGGTTCTTCTTTGAAGTTATTGTTCAGTAGGCAACTTCTCTTTTATGGAACATTTGTCTAAATTTTCTTGAATTGGTTTAGAAAAGAGAACCACAGTAAAATATTAAGAATATATAGTGACATTTTCCTATCCTACATTTGGTAATCTCCTGTGAACAAATTTTTTTGTTAGACTTGATATTTTTAAAACTGTAAAGCTCCTCAGGTCCACTGTTTCTTTTTACCATAACTGTGCTCCTGAAACATGGACATGGAATAATCTTAGAAATGATTTGAACATGAAAACTAAGATCACTTACATTTAGAGATCAAGTTCTACTATTTCCTATTAGGACATGATATTCTGATAGTACTCTCCATCTTATGACATGGTTACTAAATATCTGACTACATTAAATCAAACTCACCTAGATTAATATTTCACAGATCATCTTAATATTATTTTTAAAATAAAACATTTCTTGGGATCTTGGTAAAGGGTATACTACTATTTAGTGATTCTGATCTGAAGCTTTACACTAATCTATGTTAATTTCTGACAAACAGGAGATGCTTATGCTGCTATACTATGAAAGTAAGTTATGATTGCATAATAACTCTCTTCATTGGAATTATGAGAAAATTGTAGAATATGGGCAGTCCTAATTACAAGTTCTAGAGTTTCTGATATAATTGTGCTTTTCATCAGAAATTTTGGAAATTTCTTATATAATACTAATATGCAGCTTAAACTGGCATGTACCTTTCATTATTTTGTGGACCATTGAATTTTCTGTTATGGGTAAAATGGAATCATGTATCTATTATCTATTTCTAATGCATCAGGCAGGAATGATATCAGGAACTGTTATACATACCCAATTCTACCACTAGCATGCTAGGATACCACTAGTAGCTATGTGTTCCAGAAGTCATTCATCTAAGTGTTAGGATACATAATTATAGACATTGCTCAAAATATTGAGAACCAAAATCTACCTTTTACAAGATTTTTAAGTGAGAATTATGCATGTTATACTTTGAACATCAATGCTTCTGGAGAACTTTTCCAGCTATGGTAATTTGTCTGCCAGATTCAGAGACCAACGACAAAGTAGCTCCCATATAAAGTTCTGGGATATGAAGATTTAAGAGAAAGAGGGAAGTGATCAATTCTCTCTCTCTCTCTCTCTCTCTCTCTCTCTCACACACACACACACACACACACACACACATACACAGAGAAACACACATACACAAACATGCACATGCACAAACACACAAGTTCTTATGTGACTAAACAAGGAAGTTCCAAAATAAACCCACAATCCAGAGTAAGCTTCAAATCTATCAAGGAAGTGTTCATGTGGAATAATTAAAAGATTACTTTGATTAATTTAAAGAAAAATTAAAATAGGTATAAGTCAACAGATCTGCACCAATACTTTTCAACTAGAGGAGAATTCATGCCCAAAGGAACAAGTAGTACTTTGCTTACTCCACTGGGAGAAGTGGAAAAAATGATTTAAGTAGGTAAAGGCCATAAGAACTGCTACTAGTACATATACTCTCTTTCCTTAAAAACAAACAAACAAACAAACAAAACGAAAAAAACAAAAGGAGACTTGCTCATTATTTTATGGGTGGTGGTGGGTAAGTTCCTCTAAACATGCGCATATGCAGGTCAGAATTGAGAGTCTGTTTTCTCTAACTATGTGAGGTCTGGGTATTTAATTTAAGTCATTGAGCTTGGCAACAAGCACTTTTGCCTATGGAGCCAAGAAACTAGGCTCAAAAGCTAGTTTCTTAAAGCAAAATCATATTTGTGAAAATAAAATATGGAATTTAGAGTTCCACTGACAAAACCATCTGTTACGAAAAGATGAATGATTAAAATATTAGGGGAACGAAAGAAATGAAATGATCTCAAGTTATACAAGCTGGAAATAATGCATAAGGAACTTCAGGGGTGTAAAGTTCATTTTCTCACTGTGTATACCTAATATTGTTGATTATCTCTGTAAAGACAGTCCACATTAGCGCCTTCTTGTTAGTTCTCATTAGTGTTAAAAATCGTAAACTCTAGAAGCCAGTTAGTGAACTGCCTTGAAAAGGTGTCATTGTATTGGATACTTCAGAGTTTAATATGGAGGTCAATAGCCTGTCAGAGCAATTTACAGTTTTTGTATTGTACAGTCATGAAACTAGAATTATACTTAGTCCTTCTGATAGTGTTATTTGCTGCCATTTGATAAGATCACTTCCAGTCTACTAAAATTTGAGTTTCTGCTGAGGAAAACCAATATTGCAATGTGGCCATGAAAATACCAGTCACACTAGAGTGCTAATGTTTCTTTGAAATAAAACAATGTCTACTAACTGCTGCTTTGAAGACATTTTGGGGTAGTTCAAAGGCAGTTCCCAAGGACATAAAATCTGGTAGTATTCAGATTCAAGGCCTCCAGGATCTGGAAGGCTGGTGGTGTATGCTTTCTTACATTTCCTGTCTCCTTTTTAAAGTCTGCTGGATTTTGAAGTTCAGAACACACTTTTTGAGAGTGGTAGGTGACCCTGTGTGGTGCTTAAGGAAAGTATTTGACCTTTTTTTAACAATGTTCTTTCTAAAAATGGAAAATAATGAGGCTTACTAATGACTGATATCTGATTTTTACCTTAGTTTGTCTGCCGGATGTTCAAGTATCACAATATGTCCCAGAGGAAATCCTGGCCTCTTCCCATCAGTGACCTTACTAGTTTTTTTACTCTCAACAAATTGCAAGGTACTGTGGTTTTCAAACATGAAAATATGTAATTTATGTTGCTTAAAGAGTAGAATATTTCCAATATTGCATATAGGCCTGGAGCATGAATGAATCTTTTCCTCTTTAGCAAGTTTTGTTGTTAAATCCCTGATAAGTACAGAGAACTAGTTACATTTAGACAAAGCAGCTTTGATTTTTTTTTAAATGATCTATGTTGATTTACTAAACTTCTATCTGTCGCATTCAAATTTAAGTTGGGTGCTAAAAGAACAAGAATGTGGCACTCCAACCTTCTACCCACACCTCTACATTACAATCTCAGATCAACATTCCACAGCTCATCCTAACTGCTTTGAGGCCTGCTGCCACCTGGACCAACCAGGTGAGATTTTCACATCCCAATTGCCTAACTACTGGGAACCCTGCAAACCCAGCAGCAGTGAGGTTCCCCCAATCCCCTCTCTACTCCATCTTCTGGTAAGCAAGTCTATTTGCAATCTCATATCTGCACTCCACTCTCTGGGACACAGTTTACCCTGACTCCTGGGAGGCCTGTTGGCATCAGACACAACCAGATGAGACAACCATTCCCCAACTTCCCACCTTCTGAGAATCAAGCAAGGCCAACAGCCTTTAGGTCCCCAATCATCCCTGCACATCATCTTTTGATTCATAACTTTACTTGCAATTCCAAAACTGCACACTATTTTCCAGGGTCAAGACTCAGCATGCCTGGCTGGGGGCATGCTGCCATTCAGACAACCAGGACAACAAGCTCAGTTTGTGGCCCTGGAGACCTGCTGTGACCCAAGAAACCAGTTGCCAGTTGCCAGCTGCAAGCTGTCATCAAAGATTATCAGCTCTACCTGCAGTCCCAGAGGTCTGCTACCACAAGGGACTGCCAGGCTAAGCAACACCAAAGAAAATACATCTGGTTTAAGGTCAGTGCAAGAACAAATACAAGAAAAGTCAAGTCAATATGGCAACATCAAAACCCAAAGCTCCCACTAAAAAAATCCCTGGATATCCTAACACACATGAAGAGAATGACTATGATAGAGATCTTTTAAGAGGAAATAAATAAATCATTTAAAGATATACAGGAAAATACAATTGAACAGGTGAAGGGAATGAATAAAACTGCTCAAGACCTGAAAATATAAATAGAAGCAATTAAAAAAAAAAAAGAAAAGAAACAGAAGAAGAGGCAACCCTGGAGATGGAAAACCTAGGGAAGAGAACAGTAAGTAAAGCCACAACTATCACCAACAGAATATAAAATATGAAAGAGATAATCTCATGCATAGAAGATAACATAGAAGAAATTGATACATCAGTCAAAGAAAATGCCAAATTTAAAAAGTTTCTAGCACAAAACACTCAGTAAATTTTGGACAGTATGAATATCCCCAGACTAAGAATAACAAGAATAGAAAAAAGGAGAAAAATCCTAGATTAAAGTCCCAGAAAATGTCTTCAACAAACACATAGAAGAAAATTTCCCTAACCTAAAAAAGAGATAGCTAAAAACAAACAAGAAGCATACAGAACACAAAATATATTGAAGCAGAAAAAATTCTCCAGCCAAATAATAATTAAAACACTAAATGTACAGTAGGAAGAAGGAATATTAAAGCGGCAAGAGAAAGTGGTCAAGTAACCTATAAAGGCAGACCTATCAAAATCTAACCTGACTTCTTGAAAGAGACTCTAAAAGCCAGAAAATTCTGAACAGATGGCTTGCAGATCCTAGGAGATCACAGATGCCAGCCCAGACTACTATACCCAGCAAAACTTACAATCATCATTGATGGAGAAAATGAGATAATTTATGCCAAAGATAAACTTAAATATTATCCTTCTACTATCCTTCCCTAACGAAGATACTAAAAGTAAAACTACAACACAAGGAGGGTAATTCTACCCAAGAAAACACAAGAAATTGTTCATCTTATAGCAAAACCAAAAGAAAAAGAATCTCTCCTTCATTCACTAACACAAACAACATCAAAATAACAGGATCTAGCAATAATTGTTCATTAATATCTCTCAACATCAATGGACTCAATTCACCAATTAAAAGACACAAACTAACAGAGTGGAAGCGGAAACAGAATCCATGATTCTGCTGCACCAAAAAATACACCTCCACAACAAAGATAGAAAGTACTTCAGAGTAAAGAGCTGGAGAAAAGTTTTTCCAAGCAAATAGAACAAAAAAACAAACAAAAAATCAAAAAAATTCCAAACAAACAAACAAAAAAACCAAGCTGGGGTAGCCTCTCTAATATCTAATAAAATAAAATTTTAATCAAACTATTCAAAATAGATTCGAAAACATACTTCATATTCATCAAAATAAAAATCCACCAAAATGAAATTTCAATTCTGAACATTTATACCCCAAATGCAAGGGCACCTACATTTGTAAAAGAAACATTACTAAAACTCAAATCACACATTGAAATCCACATTTTAATAGTGAGAGACTTCAACAGTCAATTTTCACCAATGGGCAGGTCACCAAAACAGAAACTAAATTGAGAAATAATAAAACTGACAAAGGTGATGAATCAAATGTCCCTAGCAAATATCTACAGAATATTTCTTCCAAACACAAAAGAAGATACTTCCTCATCAGCACATTATGGAACCTTCTCCAACATTGAACATGTACTCTGTCATAAAGCAGGCCTTATATGCTCACCAAGGATTAAAACTGGATGTCAACAACAACAGAAACTACTGAAAGCATAAAAACTTCATGGAAATTGAATAAATTTTTACTCAATGACCACTGGAACAAAGAAGAAATAAAGAAATCAAAGACTTTCTAGGATTCAATGAAAATGAACACACAACACACAAAAATGTATGGCACACAATGAAAGCAGTGCTAAGAGGAAAGTTCATAGTAGTAAATGCCTTCATAAAGAAACTGATTAATTTTCATACTAATGATTTACAAGTACACCTGAAAGCTCTAAGAATAATAAATAAATAAAATGAATAATAATAGGAAGAAGGAGAAGAAGAAGAAGAAGAAGAAGAAGAAGAAGAAGAAGAAGAAGAAGAAGAAAATTTACCCACAAGTAGTTGAATACAAATACTACAGGAAATAATCAAATTCAGGGCTGAAATCAATCAATTAGAAATGGAGAGGATAATAGAAAGAATCAATGTAATCAAGATCTGCTTCTTTGAGAAAAATCAACAAGATAGACAAACTTTAGCCAAACTAATTAAAAGGCAGAGAGTCTACACCCACATTAACAAAATCAGTAATGAAAAGAGAGACATAACAGCTGACATTGAGGAAACTACAGAATCTTTCGGTGTTATATCAAAAGCCTGTACTCAACAAAATAGGAAAATCTTAATGAAATAAACAGTGTTCTAGGAAGATAACACTTATCAAAGATAAATCAAGATCAGTTAAACTATTTCAACAGCCCGATTACTTCTAAAGAAATAGTAGTCATTAAAAATCTCCCAACCAAAAAAATCCAAGGGCTAGATGGTTTTACTGCAGAATTTTACTAGAGTTTTAAAGAAGAGCTAATACTAATACTCCTCAAACTATTTCAAAAATAGATTCAGAAGTAACTCTACCAAACACATTCTATGAGGCCATGGTCACCCTGATACAAAAACCACAGAAAGACATACAAAAATGAGAACTTCAGATTGATTTCTCTTATGAGCATTGATGAAAAACAAAAACACAATAAAATACTCACAAATCAAATCCAGGAACACATCAAAGACATCAACCATCCAGATCAAATAGGCTTCATTCCAGTGACACAGGGATGGTTTAATTTATTAAAATCCATCAACATAATCTACTATATTAATAAACTGAACGAAAAAAATCACATGATTATCTCATTAGACACTGAAAATGCCTTCAATAAAATCCAACATTCCTTCATGTTAAAGGTAATACATCAAACCAAAAGCCAATATCAAACTAAATGGAATCATGGACAAGACACTTTTTCCTTATCCATTTAATTTGGTACTTGAAGTTCTAGCTGAAGCAATAAAACTCTTAAAGGAAATCAAGTGATTACAAATTGCAAAGAAAGAAGTCAATGTATCACTATTTGCAGAATGCAAGATAGTATAAATAAGTGACTGCAAAAATTTGATCAGAGAATAAATAGATACTTTCAGCAAAGTGAGTGAATAAAAAATTAACTCAAAGAAATCAGTGGCCTTCCTTAACACAAATGATAAATGCAATGAGATAGAGATTAGGGAAATAATACCCTTTACAATAGCTATGAATAATACAAAATATCTTGGTGTAACTAATCAAGCAATTAAAAGGTCTGAATGACAAGAACTTAAAGTTGCTGAAGAAAGAAATGGAAGAAGATATCAGAAGATGGAAAGATCTCTCATACTCATGGATAGGTGGGATCAACATAGTAAAAATGGCCATCTTACCAAAAGCAATCTACAACATCAATCCTCATCAAAATTCCAACAAATGTTTTATAGACCTAGAAGGAACAATTCTCAACTTAATACTGAAAACAAAACCCCAGAATAGACAAAGCAATCCTGAACAGTAAAAGAACAGGAATCACCATTCCTGACTTCAACTTATACTACAGAGCAATATTACCAAAACCTACCTGGTATTAGCACAGAAACAGACATGTTGATCAATTTAATTGGATCAAAGACCCAGAATAAATCTACTCACCTATGGACACTTGATTTTTCATAAAGAAGCCCAAACCATCTTCAACAAATGTTGCTGTACAAACTAGATGTATACTTGTAGAATAATGAAAATAAATCCATAATTATCACTCTGCATGAAACTCAAGTGCAAGTGAATCAAGCACCTCAACATAAAACCTGTTACATTAAATCTCATAGAAGATAAAGTAAGAAATACCCTTGAACACATTGATACAGGAGACAATTTCCTGAAGAGAACACTGATTAGTCAGGCTTTAAGATCAACAATTGATAAATGGGACTTCAAAAACTGCAAATGACACTCTCAATGGGACAAATCAGGATTTTGCCAAAGAATCTTAACCAACCCTATATCTTAATGAGAACTTATATCCAAAAATCTACAAAAGGTTCAAGAAGTTAGACACCAACAACTCAAATAACCAAATTTAAAATGGGTTAGAGTACTAAACAGAGAATTGACAACAGAGGAACCTTGAATGGTGGAAAGTCACTTGAAGAAATGTTAAAAATCTTTAGTCATTAGGACAATGCAAATCAAAACAATTCCGAAGTTCCATCTTACACCCATCATTGATGACTAAGATCAAAAACTCAAGAGATAGTACATGCTAGAGAGGACATGGATCACTGGAAACAGATCTTCATTGCTGGTGGCAATACAAACTTGAACAATCCCATTCAAATCAATTTGGCAATTTCTCAGAAAACTGTGAATAGTTCTACCTCAAGACTCAGATATTCTATTTCTGGGCTTATACCCAAAATATGCTCCAACATCCCACAAAGACACTTGCTCAACTGTGTTCATAGCAGCTTTATTCATAATAGCCAGAAATTGGAGACAACCTAGATATCCCTCAACTGAAGAATGAAAAAAAAAAAAAAGTCATACAATGGAATACTACTCAGCTATTAAAAATCAAAGCAACATCAATTTTGCAGGAAAATGGAAGGAACTTGAATACAACATCCTAAGTGAGGTAATCTGGTCCCAAAAGGACATGCATGGTATGTACTCACTTATAAGTGGATTTTAGCTTAATATACAGGTATCATGCTTCACTGCACTGACCCAAAATGCTAAACAAGAAGGAAGGCTCAATCAGGGCTGCTTAAAACTTACTTAGAGGGTCAGTCAATGGTGGTGCATGCCTTTAATCCCAGCACTTGGGAGGCAGAGGCAGGCAGATTTCTGAGTTTGAGGCCAGCCTGGTCTACAGAGTGAGTTCCAGGACAGGCAGGGCTATACAGTGAAACCTTGTTTTGGAAAAAAGCAAAACAAAACAAAACAAAACAAAAAACCCTCACTTAGAAGGGGGAATAAAATAGTCATAAGAGGGAGATGGGGAAGAGAACTGGGAAGGGCAAGGTGAGATAAGTGTGTAGTTTAGGATAATTTATAGTGAAGTACAAGACAGATGGCTATGAAAACAAATGAAATCTGCAACTGACAGAGGTGACAAGGTAGGAGGCATCTTGAGAATGAGTCAGAGACCTGGGATCATAGAGGCATACAAAAATCAATGTGGATGACCTTAGCTGTAATTCACAACATTGGAGATATGAAACCTCATGAGGCCACCTCCTGTCGAAAGGTAGGAACCCCAGTGGAAGAAAAGAGACACCAACCCTTCCACAAAACTTTCAACTGAAATTTTATTCTGACTATAAAAAATGCAGGCACAAGGGATGGAGCAGATATTGAGGGAATGGCCACCTAATAACTGGCCCAACTTGAGACCCATCCCATGGACAAGCACCAACCCCTGATACTATTAATCAATCTTTGTTGTGCTTACAGACAGGAGCAAGTTGTCCTCTGAGAGGTCCCACTCATCAGCTGACTTAGACAGATGCAGACACCCACAGCCAAACAGTAGAAAGTACTTGGGGACTCTTATGTAAGTATAGGAAGAAGGATTGTATTGCAGGCCCTGAAGAGGATGGGAACTCCATGACAAGAGCAATAGAATCAACTAACCTAAAACCTTGACGCTGACAGAGTTTGAACCACCAACCAAAGAATTTAAACTGGCTAGAACTAGGCCTACCTGCAAATTTATAGCAGATCCGCATCTTGTTCTTCATGTGGGTCATGTATACCTAAGAATGGGGAGTGCGATCTTGTACAAACATTGTGGAAGTCAATCTGTTGATTTCTCAGAAAACTAGGAATGGTTATACCTCAAGACCCAGCTATTCTACTCTTTGAGGATATTCCCAAATGATGCTGCACCATACCACAAAGACATAAGTTCCACTATGTTCATAGCAGCTTTATTCATAATAGCCAGAAACTGAAAACAGATGCCCCTCAACTGTAGAATGGATACAGATATGTTCTTCATTTACACAATGGAATACTACTCTTCTAGTCAAAATCAGGACATCATACATTTTGCAGGCAAATGGATAGAATTAAAAATATCATCATGAGTGAGTAATCCCAGACCAAAATAGAAATACTTGTTATGGACTCACTTATAAGTGCATATTAGGCAAAAAGTACAGGATACCCAGAATGTACTACACAGATGCAAAGAAGCTAAACAAGAAAGAAGGCCCAAGCAAGGATGCTTGAATCTCACTTAGAAGGCAGAATAAAATAGTTATAGGAGGTACATGGAGGGAAGTAAGTGGGTAGCAGAGGGGAATGGCAGGGTTCAGGATCATGTGTGGGACAGGAGAGAGTGCAAGAAGGCCAGGAGAATGAATGGAAAACAGCAGCTCATGGAAGTGGGTGGTAGGGCATCTCTAGGATGTGTGAGAGGCCTGGGATGGAGAAGGTTCCCAGGAGTCTATGGGGATGACTTAACTGACATTCCTAACAGTGAGAATATTGAACTGAAGTGGCTACCTCTTGTAACCAGTGAGGACCCCCAGTGGAGAGATAAGGACAACAACCCGCCTACAAAACTTTCAATCCAAAATCTGTCTCATCCACAAGAAAGGCAGGGAAAAGATGGACCATAGACTGAAGGAATAGCCAACCAATAACTGACCCAACATGAGACCCACCCCATGGGAAAGCTCAAATTTCTGACACTATTAATGTCACTCTGTTATGCTTTCAGATAGGAGCATAGCGTAATTGTGCTCTAAGAGGCTCCACCTAGCTAGCAGCTGACTGAAACAGATAGAGAGGCCCACAGCCAAACATTAGGCTGAGCTTGTGGGGTGTGGGTGGGGCATATGGAAGAGGTGAGGAAAAGATTAAGTTCCCTGGAGGGGATAGGAACTCCACAAGAAGTACAACAGTGTCAACTAACCTGGACCCTTGGAGTCTCTCAGAGACTGAATAACCAAGCAAAGAACATACATCTGTGGGACATATCACCTACCCCCTGCATATATGTAGTAGATAGGCAGGTTTGTATTCATGTGGGTTCCCCAACAACTGGAGTGGGGCTATCACTAAAGCTTATAAATGGGCTACGTTGTCTGGCCTCAGTGAGAAAAAGTGTGCCTAGGTCTACAGATACTTGATGTGCCACGGTGGGAGGATACCCAAGGGATCTTCACATTCACAGAGGAATGGATGTGGTGAGGGAATGTGTTAGGTGAGCAGGAGAAGGTGGACATTGATTAGGATGTAAGGTGAATAAATAAATAAATTAATGGAGAAAACAAAAAGAACCAGAAAATAATTGGGAAAAATAACTCATACTATGTAGGGAATCCCCTTTAGCATGTATTAATTTTTGTGTTTGGGGGGAGTGGTTTGTGTTTTGTGCATGTGTGTGAGACAGAGAAAGAAGATGAAGTAGAATGCTATTGGATCTGGGAAAAGTTTGGAGAGGGAAAATATGATCAAAATACATTATGTAACATTAAATAAAATGGGAAAATGAATATTATTTTTATATTGGTCTTTTTTTCAATTTTTATTACTTTATTGATTTACATTCACATTGTTGCCCCCACAGTCCCTCCTACCACAGTTCCTCATCCCATTACTCCTCCCCATTGCCTCTGAAATGTGCTCCCCACCATCAGGCCTCCTCTTTCTCTGGGGCCTAAAGTATCTAGAGGATTAAGCACATATTCTCCCACTAAGGCCTGACCAGGTAGAGCGCTGCTATATTTGTGCCAGGGCCCTCAAATTGGCCTGTGTATGCTCCTGATTAGTGGTTTAGTCTCTGTGAGTTCCCTGGGGGTCTGGGTTAGTTGAGATTGCTGGTCTTCCTATGGGATCACTCTCCCTTTCATCTTCTTCAATCCTTCCCCTAATTCAAACTTAGGGGCCCCCAACTTAAATTCAATGGATGGGTGTAAGTATCTACATCTATTTCAGTTGCTGGTAGGGCCTCTCAGAAGACAGCCATGCCAGGCTCCCATTTATAAGCACATCATAGTATCAGTAATGATGTCAAGCCTTGGTACACTCCCATGACATGAATCCCATGTTGGACCAGTCATTAGACCACCTTTTCTTCAATCTCTTCTCTATTTTTATCTCTGCAGTTGTTTTAGACAGGAACAATTCTGGGTCAGAAAATTTGACTGTGTGTTATTAACCTTGTCCTTCTGCTTGAGGCCCTGTCTATCTACTGGAGGTCAGCTCTTTGAGTTCTCTCTTCCCAGTTTTGGGAATTTTTGCTAAGGTCAACTCCATTGAGTCCTTAGAGTTTCTCTCCTCCCAGGTCTCTGGTACTTTCAAGAGTATCTCCATTCATTCTCTTGGCCCTCTGGGCTTCCTCCTGTCCCCTCCCCCACATACCTGATCCTGTTCCCCCGTTTCCCCTCCTCCTCCCTTCACCCACCCATATCCTTCCCTCCCTCTGCCTCCCATGATTATTTCCTTCCTCCTTCTAATTTGAATTGAAACATCCTCATATGGGCCTTTCTGCTTGTTACACTTCTTACAGTCTGTGGGTTATATCCTAGGTATTCTGTACTTTTTGGGCTAAAATCCACTAATCAGTGAGTATATACCATGTATTTCTTTTTGGATCTGCATTACTTCATTCAAGATAATATTTTCTACTTGCATCCACTTGCCTGATAAATTCATGATGTCCTTGGTTTTAATAGCTGTGTAATATTCCATTGTGTAAATGAACCACAATTTCTGAATCCATTCTTTGGGTAAGAGACTACTGAGATGTTTTCACCTTCTGGCTATTACAAATGAGGCCATTAAGAACATGGTGGAACATGTGTCCTTATGGTATGGTTGGACATCTTTTGGGTATATGCCCAAGGGTAGTATAGAACTATGTCCAATTTTTTGAGGAACCACCAAAATGATTTCCAGAGTGGTTGTACCAGCTTCCAATCCCACCAGCAATGGAGCAGTGTTCCTCTTTCTCCACATCCTTGCCAGCATGTGCTGTTACTTGAGTTTTCGATCTTAGCCATTCTGATTGGTGTGCGGTGAAATATCAGGGTTATTTTGATTTGCATTTCTCTGATGACAACGGACTTTGAACATTTCTTTAAGTGCTTCTTGGCCATTCAAGATTCTTCTGTTGTGAATTCTATGTTTAGGTCTGTAGACTCTTTTTTTTTTTTTTTTAAATAAAATTGTTTTGGGGTTTATGAAGGTTAACTTTTTGAGCTCTTTATATATTTTGGATATTAGCGCTCTGTCAGATGTAGGGTTAGTGAAGATATTTTCCCTACCTGTAAGTTGTTGATTTGTCATATTGATAGTGTGTTTTGCCTTTCAGAAGCTTTTCAGCTTCTTGAGGTCCTACTTATCTATTGTTTATCTTAGAACCTAAGCCATTGGGGTTCTGTTCAGGAAATATCCCCCTGTGCCAATGAGCTTGAGGCTCTTTTCTGCTGTCTCTTTTATTAGATTTAGTGTATCTGGTTTTATGATGAGGTCCTTGATCCACTTAGAATTGAACTTTCTATAGGGTGATAAATATGGACCTATATTTATTCTCCTATATACATACCACCAGTTAGGACAGCGCCACTTATTGAAGATAACTTCACTTTTCCACTGTATGATTTTGGCCCCTTACTCAAAGATCAGGGGTTCATAGGTGTGTGGGTTTACTTCTGGGTCTTCGATCCTATTACATTATTTGACCTGTCTATTTCTGTACCAATACCATACACTTTTTATTAATACTGCTTTGCAGTACAGCTTCAAGTCAGGGGTGGTGATTCCCCTGAAAGTTCTTTTATTGTTGAGAATTCTTTTGGATAGACTGGGTTTTTCACATAATGTGTGAATTGTTCTTCCCATATCTTTGAAGAATCGTTTTAGAATTTTGACGGGGATTGCACTGAATCTGTAGATTGCGTTTGGTAAGATGGTGATTTTCATTATATTAATCCTACCAATCCATGAGCCTGGGAGATCTTGCCATCTTCTGAGGTCTTCTTTGATTTCTTTGTTCAGGAATTCGAAGTTCTCATTGTATAGATCTTTCACATTCATGGCAAGAGTCTCAGGAAAACATTTTGTATGATTTGTGGCTATTTTGTAAGGTGTTGTTTCCCTAATTTCTTTCTTAGCCTGTTTATCATTTTCATAAAGGAAGGCTACTGATTTTTTGAGTTAATTTTATATCCTTCCACTTGCTGAAGCTATTCATAAGCTGTAGAATTTCTCTTATGGAATTATGGGGGGGCACTTATATACACTATTATATCATCCTTTAAATAATGATACTTTGACTTCTTACTTTCCAAGTTGTATCCCCTTGATCTCCTTTTGTAGTCTAATTGCTCTGGCCAGAAATGTGAGTACTATATTTATTAGATAAGGAGAGAGTGGGTCGCCTTGTCTAGGCCCTGATTTTAGTGGGATTGCTTCAAGTTTCTCAACATTTAATTTGATGTTGACTGTTGGCTTGCTATATATTGCTTTTATTATGTTTAGGTATGTGCCATAAATTCCTGATCTCTCCAAACTTTTTAACATGAAGGGGTGTTATATTAGTCAAAGACTTTTTCAGCATCTGTTGAGATGATCATGTGGCTTTTTTCCTACAGTTTTTTAATTTAGTATATTATGTTGATGGATTTTCATATATTGAACCATCCCTGTATCCCTGGGATGATCTTGGTGAATGATGGTTTTGATGTGTTCTTGCATTTGGTTTGCATGAATTTAAATGAGTATTTTAGCATCGATATTTTAAACAAGATTGGTTTCAAGATCCCTTTCTTTTTTTTAGGTCTTTGTGTGGTTTAGGTATCAGAGTAACTGTGACTTCATATAATAAATTAGGTACTGTTCCTTCTGGTTCTATATAATAGTTTGAGTAGTATTGGTATTAGCTCTTCTTTGACGATCTGTTAGAATTCTGCACCAAAAGTATCTGGCCCTGGGCTTTATTTGGTTGGGAGGTATTTTAATGACTGTTTCTGTTTGTTAGGGGTTATGAAATTACTTAGGTAGTTTTCCTGATCTTGGTTTAACTTTGGTACATGCTCTCTGTCTAGAAAATCATCAATTTCATCTATATTTTCCAGTTTTTTTGCATATAGGCTTATATAGTAGGTTCTGAGGATTTTTTTAAATGTCTTCAGTTTCTGTTGTTATCTCTCCATTCTCATTTCTGATTTTGTTAATTTGGATACTGTCTCTGTGCCCTTTAGTTAATTGAGCTAAAGTCCTATCTACCTTGTTCATTTTCTCAAAATATTAGCTCTTTGTTTTACTGATTTCAACTCTGAGCTTGACTATTTCCTGCCTTCTATTCATCTTGTGTGTGTGTGTGTGTGTGTGTGTGTGTGTGTTTGCTTCTTCCTGTTTAAGAGCTTTAAGTTGCACTGTTAATTTGCTTAAATAGGATCTTTCCAATTTCTTTCTGAAGGCATATTATGGTATGAATTTTCCTCTTAATATTGCTTTCATTGTATCCCATAAGTTTGGGTATGATGTGCCTTCATTTTCCTTGAATGCTATAAAGTCCTTGATTTCTTCTTTATTTCTTCCCTGACCAGGTTATCACTAAGCAGAGAGTTATTTAGTTTCTATGAATATGTGGACTTTCAATTGTTTTTGTTGTTCTTGAAGTCTAGCCTTAGTCTATGGTGATATGATAGAATGCAAGGGATTATTTCAATCTTCTTGTATCTGTTAAGGCTTATTTTATGTCTAATTATTTGCTCAATTTTGAAAAAGGTTCCCTAATGTGCTGAGAAGGTATAATATCTTGTTTTGGGATAAAATGTTGTGTAAGTATCTGTTAAATTCATTTGGTTCAAATTTTCTATTAATTTCAATGTGTCTCTGTTGTGTTTTCTGTTTCAATGACCTATCTATTGGTGAGAGTGGTTGGATGAAATCTCACACTATTATTGTGTGAGGTTCAATGCGTGTTTTTGGATTTAGTAAAGGTTCTTTTACAGATGTGGGTGCCCTTTCATTTGTGGCATAGATGTTCAGAATTGAAACTTCCTCTTGGTGGAATTTTCCTTAGATGAATATGAAGTGTCCATCGATATCTTGATTGATAATTTTTGATCAAAAGTCTATTTTATTGGATACTAGAATGGCAACACAAGCTTTTTTTCTTGGGACCATTTGCTTGGAAAACTTTTGTCCAGCCTTTTAGTCTAAGCTAGTGTCTATCTTTGTCACTCACTTGTGTTTCTTATATGCAGCAAACTACTGGATCCTGTTTCTGTATACAGTCTGTTAGCCTGAGTCTTTTTATTTAAGAATTGAATCCATTAATATTGAGAGGTATTAATGATAGATGATTGTTAGTTCCTGTTATATTTGTTGCTCAATGTGGTATTATATGTGTATGATTCTCTTCTTTGGAGTTTATTATGAAATGTTTAATTTCTTGTCATTTCTTGGGTGTAGGTATCCTCCTCATAAATGAGATTTCATTCCAGTATCCTTTGTAGGACTGGATTAGTAAAAAGATATTGTTTAAATTTGGTTTTGTCAATGGGATATCTTATTTTCTCTATCTATGGTGATAGTTTTGCTGTGTATAGTATCCTGGGCTGGCATTTGTGTTCTCTTAGTGTGTGGATGACCTCTGTCCAACATCTTCTGGCTATTAGAAGAATCTCTGCTGAGAAGTATGGTATAATTATGATGGGTCTGCCTTTATATGTTTCTTGAACTTTTCCATTGCTGCTTTTAATATTCTTTCCTTGTTCTGTGCATTTAGTGTTTTGATTATTATATGACAAGAAGAATGTCTTTTCTTGTTAAATCTATTTGGTGTTCTGTAGGCTTGTTGTACATTTATGGCCATCAATTCTTTAGGTTAGGAAAGTTTCCTTCTATGACTTTGTTGAAGGGAATTTCTGGCACTTTGGTTTAGGAATCTTCACTCTCTTCTATTCTTATTATTCTTGGGCTTGGTCATTTCACTGTATCCTTAATTTTCTGGATGTTTTGGGTTTGGAGCTTTTTGTACCTCGTATTACCATTAACTGTCTTGTCAATATCTTCTGCAGCTGAGATTCTCTCTTCTGTCCCTTGTATTCTGTTGTTGATGCTTATATCTGTAACTCCTGAACTCTTTCCTAGGTTTTCCATCTAAAATGTTGCCTCCCTTTTTGTTTATTTATTGTTTCTATTTCTATTTTCAGTTCTTGGACCATTTTGTTAAATTCCTTCACTTGCTTGATTGTATGTTCCTGTATTTCTTTAAAGGATTTACTTATTTCCTCTTCAAGGAATTGTACCTTTTTGCCTATGTTTTCCTTTATTTCTTTAAGAGAGTTCTTTATATCCTTCTTAAAGGCCTCTGCCATTTTCATGAGTTGGGATTTTAAATCATTTTCTTGCTTTTCAGACACGTTTGGGTATCTAGGTCTTCTTGTGGTGGGAGAACTGGGTTCTAATGGTGCCAGATTGCATGGGGTCCTGTAGCTTACAATCCTGCACTTGCCTTTGGCCATCTGGTTCTCCTTGATGTTAACTCACCTTGGTGTCTCTGACTAGTGCAATCTTCATTGGATGCAGGTAAACATAGTCTCTATTCAGGCAGGCAATGCTACCTCTGGTTATGGTGGGCCTCTTGTGTCTCTGGTTAAAGCAGGCTTCCCATATCCCAGGTATTTGCAGACATCCTGGCAGGCAGACCAGCTGTGTCCCTGGTTACTTTGGACCTCCTGGGAGGCAGACAGGCTTTGGGGTGTGGAAGGGTATGGGGGCCTGTTGATCTGGCCTGGGTAAGAAGCCAGCAGGGGAATGGGGGTAAGGTAGAGCTCTGGGGTGGGAGTGGGGTAGCAGTGGGGGAAGTAGGCCTCTTGTCAGCAGGGCCCCTTTGTTGTTCCAGATAGTGTGGGTAATTGGATGAGATCTCACCTATGTTTTTGATTACTACAGGCTTCCTGGGAGGCACAGAGGATGTAGGCAGGTATTTGACTACTGATCTGGCCAGGGTAGGAAGCTGGCTGGAAGAAAGGTGGAGTTTTCAGAATATTATCTTTAAACAATTTTATTATTTCTTCCCATTTTATCTCTTGCAGAGGTATCTCTGAAAACATACGTTTCTTTAGATTTTTTTAAGGGAATGTTGAAGTCTGACCTCTCAAGATTCAGCTATCTTCATAAAACAACAAGAAGAAAGCATATAGAAAACACAGATGGTGAATGACTACAATGAAACTATTTTCTAGACACAACAAGGTATTTGCACAAAAGAACTCACAGTAGTTGTGACAGCATGCTTTAGACATCCACAAGTTCATGAAGCCAAAATCCTACAATGGAGTGGGGAGAGATGGCCACCAAGTCCCAGAAGTATATCTATTAGTAATTTATAGTTACTTGAAACAGCAGAGTCAGTTTTCTTTAAAGATGTGACTCCTGGTACATAAACCATGCAGCAGTGGATAATCTTATATCCAACACTATATAGTTAGAAAATATTGGACAGAATGCTTTTTAAAAGCAAAACAAAACAAGGCAAAAGTTGTGTGGTCAGAGAAGTAAATAATCTGGGAGAAGTTGAGGATGGTGGAGTAAATATGGACAAAGCACATTGTATGAAAATCTCAAAGAATTGAAATATTTAAATTGTAACAAACTGAAATCTATTTAAAAATCTCATATCTATTAATTTTACTCTGATTATCCTTTACTTAAGAGTTATTACCTGCTTATAATTGAGTAAATACCAGGTTCGTCCTTTTGGGTCTGGGTTACCTCACACAGGATGAGGGTTTTTTTTCCAGTTTAATCCATTTCCCTACAAACTTCTTGAATGGAGAATATATATATTCTTTCTCTATTCTTTAGTAGAGGGATATCTAGCTTGTTTCCAGATTCTGGCTATTATGACTAAACCAATATAAACATAACTGAAGAGGTAACCTTGTGGTAGGATGGGGGTTCTTTTGGGTATATGTCTGAGAATGGTATATCTGGGTATTGTGGAGGTTCTATTCCCAATTTTCTAAGAAACACCTTATGCCATTTGTATTGTTTATTTAATCATTCTAACAAGTGTAAGATAGAATCTCAAAGTAGATTTTGTTCATATTTCCCTGATGACTAATTATGTTGATCATTTAATTGTTTCTTGGCAAGATTCCAGAGATCCAAATAACCCTATCAAAAAATGGGGAAGTGAGCTAAACAGAGAATTCTCAACTGAGGAAACTCTAATGGCTGAGAAGCACCTAAAGAAATGTTCAGCATCCTTAGTCATCAGGGAAATGCAAATCAAAACATCCCTGAGATTTCACCTCAAACCAGTCAGAATGGCTAAGATCAAAAACTCAGGTCACAGCAGATGTTGGTGAGGATGTGGAAAAAGAGGAACACTCCTCCATTGCTGGTAGGAATGCAAGCTGATACAACCTCTCTGGAAATCAGTTTGGTGGACCCTCAGAAAAATGAGCACAATACTACCTGAGGACCCAGCTATACCACTCCTGGGCATATACCCAGAAGATGCTCCAACATGTAATAAAGACACTTGTTCCACTATGTTCATAGCAGCCATATTTATAATAGCCAGAAGCTGGAAACAACCCAGATGTCCCTCCACAGAGGAATGGATACAGAAAATGTGATACATTTACACAATGGAATACTACTCAGCTCTTAAAAACAATGTCTTCATAAAATTCACAGGCAAATGGATGGAACTTAAAAATATCATTCTGAGTGAGGTAACTCAGTCACAAAAGAATGAGCAAGGTATGTACTCACTGTTAAGTGGTTATTAGCCCAAGAGTTCGAAATACCCCCCAAGAGTCACTTCACAGCAACAGTAGGGCAGAGTGGGAGGTTCCAGATGGAGTAGTTGGAGAAGGGATTGAAGGAACTGAGGGAGTTTACAGCCCCATGGAGGGAGCAACAGTGGCAACTGGCCTGAAGCCTCCATGATCCTGGAGACTGGATCACCAACCAAAGAATACACATGGAGGGACCCATGGTGCTGGCCACATATGTGGCAGAGGAGGGTCTTGTTAGCCATCAAGGGGGGCAGAGACCCTAGGGCCTGAGGGTGTTAAATCCCCCAGGATAGGAGAATGCCAAGGAGGAAAGCCAAGAGTGGGTTGGTGGGTGGTTGGGGGAATACCCCCATAGTGGCAGGGGAGGGGGGAGGGAATAGGTAGGTTCTAAAGGGGATATCTTGAAAGGGAGAAACATTTGAAATCTAAATAAAGTATGAAAAATAAGTGTTTCTTAGTCATTTTTGATTCCTCTAATTAGAAATCTTGGCCCTAATTTCTAATTAGAAACCTTGGCCAGGTCTGTACTCCATTTTTAAATTGGTTTGTTTGGTTTGGTGATATCTAATTTATTGAGTTCTTTATATATTTTGTGTATTACTCCTCTATTGGATGTGGAGTTGTAGAAAATTTTTCTTATTACATAAGCTTCCACTTTATCATATTGATGGTTTCTTTTGCCTAACAAAAGTTTTCAGTTTCATGAAGTTCCAATTATGAATTGTTGATCCTAGTGCCCATGCTACCAGTGTTCTGTTTAGAAAACTGTCTCCAATGTTGTTATGTTCAAGGCTTTCCCCTACTTTGTTTTTGAGCAGGTTCAGTGTGTCTGGTTTTGTGTTGCGATCTTTAATCCACTTGTACTTGAGTTTTGTGCAGGGTAATAAATATGGATCTATTTGCATTCTTCTATATGCAGACGTTCAGTTAGACCATCACTCTTTGTTGGACATGCTTTTTTTTTATTCTGTATTTCTAGATTTGTTATCATGAATTAGATTTCTATCGATGAATCAATTTTCTTTTGCTATAGCTCTGTAGTATAGCTTGAAATCAGAAATGGTGATACTTCTGCAAGTAATTTTATTGTTCAATATTATGTAAGCTATCCTTGGTTTTTTGTTTTTCAGTATGAAATTGATATTATTTTTCTTTCAATTTCCATC
Source organism: Rhynchomys soricoides (assembly GCA_019843965.1). Lineage (NCBI taxonomy): Eukaryota > Metazoa > Chordata > Mammalia > Rodentia > Muridae > Rhynchomys > Rhynchomys soricoides. The sequence goes on from JADRCH010007427.1 coordinate 1,968,889, forward strand.
AAGAATTATGTTAGGATTTTGATGGAAATTGTGTTGAATCTATAGATTGTTTTTAATGGGATGGCAGATTTTCCTATATTAATTCTACCGGTCCATGAACTGGAGATCTTTTCATATTGTGATGATAATTTGCCCATCCATAATGATACTTGCATCTCCCTGGGAAAGGGAAATAGAATATATTTTGTGGGTGGACTTGGGTTTTGTTTAGTTGGGAACAACAAAGGTCATATTGGGAAGGGAGAGAGAGAGTATGGGGAGAGATGTCTAAAATATGTATGCATTTAGGGGACAATATGAAATCCTAGTACAGGATTCTGTGCATATATCTATAGGGCCTGGTGCAGATCTATGTAGGCTTCATGCTTGTCCCTTCAGTTTCTGTTAGTTTCTATGAGACCTGCTTATTTGATTCTCCAGAGTGTCTTCTCTTGGTATTCTCAACCCTTTGGATTTTACAGTCCTTCCACCACTTCTTCTGTAGAGTTCCACAACCTCTACTTAAGGTTTGGATGTGGGTCTCTGCAATTGCTCCCATCCTTTTGGAATCTCTGAGGTTGTCCCTAGTGAGGACTCCTAGTAATAGAGGTTGTGGAACCTGAACCACCCATCTTCTATAACCAGGCTAAGCTTCCAAGCACTAATCAAGACACAAAATTGAGACCCATAACCTGCTCTGCAGGCAAGATGTGATAGGGCAATGATGACTTACAGCTTGTAGGAATGATAAACCAATGAATGGTCTAACCTGATGCCTAGTCTAGAAGAGGGAGTGCATGCCACGCACTGCCTGGGTCCCAGGATCTAGAAACTGGAGGTTCAGAAACCTAGGGTAGGACCAAATAAGACTGTCAAAACAAGTCAATGAAATGATTGCTAATGATAGTCTGCCATGCTAATAGGATCAGTGCCTAGTCCAGTTATCATCCACAGCTAATGGAAGCAGATGGAAGAGGTATCCATAAAACCTGCATAGGTCTGCACCATGCCCTGTGGATACATGCTATGAGTCTTTAAGTTAGTGGTCTTGTAGGAACCCTCACAATAGGAATGTGGGTGTTTCTGACTCTTCCTGCTCTTGGGACCTTTTTCTTCTTACTAGATTGCCTATTTCATCCTTTTTATGAGGGTATATGCCCCGTTTTATTGCATCCTGCTATGCTGAGTTTGGTTTATATACCTGGATGAACTCTTTTCTGAAGGGAAGCAGAAAAGCAGTGGATCTTGGAGAGAAGGCATGAGGGTTGAGATTATGAGGTGGGAATGGAGGAAAGGCTATGTATTGTAAGGTATGTATTATAAGAGAGAAAATCAAATAAACAGAATAAAATATTAACACATCTAAGATCTAGTTACTTTAGAAACTAGACTTTGATTTTCTACAATACTTACATATTTGGTAAACATGTTTTACTTCTTCATAGTAGCTTTCTGTTTAACTCAGAACAAAATTAAAAAACCTGCACAAAAGTCAGCTTCAAATAAACCAAATATGTCTGTATAAAACCTGAGCTTCTAAAACTCTTAGGTGAAATTTTTGGAATACTATACTTGATATAGGCACGGGCAAAACTGTCTAAATAACACTCCAGTCACTTAAGAAATAAAGCCAGAAATGACAAATAGGACTTCATGAAATTAAAATCTTCTTTATAGCAAAGGAGACCGTCATGAGTAGGAAGCCTAAGATAGAGAAAAAAGAAATTTCAGCTATACATATGCAAAAGATTGATATCTAGAATACACAAAGACCTCACAAATGTTAAAACCAAGAAAACAACAAAATCAATAAAATTGACTATAGATCTGAATAAAATATTTTCAGAAGAGGATGTTTAAGTGTGTAATAAACTGTTTTAAAGGTGTTCAACATTATTAACCATCAGGAAAATACAAATTAAACCTACTTTGACATTATATCTTACTATGGTAGGAGTAGTTATCATCAAGGAATCGAAAGACAACAAATGCTGGTGAGGTTGGGGGGAACAGCAACCTTGATTTAATGTTTTAGAAGAGTAAACTTTTATTGTTACTATGGAAATAAGTGTCAAGATTCTTCAAAATGGTCTATCTAGGACTAAACATTTCTTGGATCAATATCCAAGAATCTTCATATCCTACAACAGAGATACTTACTTCTCTGTGTTCATTGTTGTGCTGGTTATAAAAGCTAAGAAACAGAATAAATCATCTAAATGGATATTGGTGAAAGGATAATGAGGGTGTGGTACATATATACAATGGGATCTTATTCAGCTATAAATATGATCCAATTATGAAATTTAGAGTTAAATAGGTGGAACTGGAAATATACTAAATGAAGTGATCCAAGTCCAGAAAAGCAAGCACAACATGGTATCCCTAAATTATGAATCCTCATTTTGAATGTTTAGATTTGATGATTTAAGTTAAAATAATTGTAAGGAAAAGTAAAGAAGCCACTGGGAGTATCTTTAAGAAATAAGGGATAATATGACACAGGTTGTGTAAAAGTAGCAAGGGCAAACACTCTAGGTGTAAATGTTTAATCAGAGATGGGAACAGAAAGGTAGAAAAATGAGGAGGTAGATGAAGGCTAACTGAAATGTAAACAACACATGCAAAAAACCTTATTTGTAAACCAATTAAAATATAAGCTAAATTAAGTAAGGTGTTGTAAGTTGTTACACATAAATTCCAGTGTCTCTTTATGAGTACTTGATCAAAAAAGATCCAGAATACCTCTCTAAACAATCTGGAATGTTGTCATTTTTGTTTTTGGTCATCAAAATTAGTTAATAAACCCTTTTGTTAAATACAGCGAACACTTTGCAGCATATAAAGAAATTAGGTTACAATTGAGTTGGAAGCTTCCTCCTTGCTATCCGGCATTCAGAATGGTAGAAAGTGCAAAATCTTACAAATTACAATGAAAATCTGTCAGGCAGTAGGTGTATAGTAGTATAACAATGATGTGACTGTTGTGTGAATAACTACCTTCTTTATTATTGAATTTTAGGTCCACTCCATGGAAAGAACATATAGTAGGTTCTGCAAATTCCATCAAAATCCATGTCTAGGGAGGTCATAGGCCTTGGTGAGGAATCTATTTCTGTTGTTTTACTCAATATACACAATGTTTATCTTTTAAGTATTTATATTTATACCTGTAGATCAAGCAGTTTTCAGTCTTGATTAAAGATGCTTCAGTTTGGAGTATGTACTGATTAAAGAAGAGATTCATAAACTGGTCATACATTATAAGGAAATGACTTTTTCTCAGTTTCAAATGGGGCATTTCTATAGCACACCCCCTTCGAAAAGCTCACGGAACACAACAGAAGAATAGTAGAAAGAAAATATTAGATAGAAAATAGAAAGAGCTTTGATGAAAAATTGTTTCTTAAACATGACATAACTATTGCACCAATGAGTTTTGCTCAACCATGTTGGCATGTCAACTAGTATCTTCATCATGCAGTTCTTGTTTATGTAACCATATTGGTTCTTAAAATCTTTCTACCCCCTCCTCTGTAATGTTCCAGAGCTTTAAGTGTAGGAGTTGCATTATACATGTACTGACAGGGGATGGGGACTTTCCACTATCATTTATTCTGTGCATTTTGACCATTTGTAGATTTCTGTATTGGTCTCTATATGACACACAAAAGAAGCTTCTTTGGAGAAAGCTACACATATCTGTGGCTCTAAGGATAAGTACATAGAATACAGTTATAATTGACATTGGCTTAGGAACTAACTTTTTAAAAATATTAATTTATTTTTATTTTGTGTATTTTTATTTTTCCTGTCTCATTGTATGTGTACCTTGTGCCTGCAGTGCCTGCAGAGGGCAGAAAAGTTTGTCAGTCACCCTCGAGCTGCAGGTACAGATGGCTATAAGTTGCTATTTGTGTGTAGGGAATCAAACCTGGGTTCTCTGGAAGAACAACAAATGATCTGACCTAATGAGCCATCTCTCTAGTTCCAATAATTAGCTTTTAAGAGTACACCCCAATGCTGGCTGGCTAAGCTAGAGACATCTGAGCCTTCCCTTAGCTAGGGCAGTGCTGGAAAGCTAGTCCTGGTGGCATGAGTACTTAAGAATTGACCAAATAGTATGAACACTGGAGAGCCAGTTCTGTCTCTTGCAGACTGCTTCAAGGAAGAGAACTGGCCCTGGTGGCACAAGTGAAAGAGAACTGATGGGCAGAACAGCTACTACCCAGGCCAAGATCCAGGGCCTGGAGTTGACCTACCTAATATCTCCTCCATTTATGAACTGCTGGGGTACATAAATATAAAATTCACTATTTAAATATATCATTTAATGTGATGATTCTTACCCTTTGGGTCAGTACACTTTGTGTGGAGGGCTGTTCAAATGACCCTTTCACAAAGGTTGTCTAAGATCATCAGAAAACGCAAGATGTTTAGATCATGAATAAGCACAGTAGAAAAATTACACATATGAAGCAGGAATAAAAATAATTTTATGATTGTGGGGCATCAAAACATGAGGAACTCTATTAAGATATGCAGCATTAGAAAAGATGAGAACCAATGATTTAATGGGACTTCCTCCACACTCTATATTTTAAAACTGTATATTTTCCCAAGTATAAAATGTATGCATTACCAGTGCTGTCTCATTTCTACATCCCTCATCCCTTGAAAATGTGGCCATAGAATCACACATTTTGAGACTCAGCAAAAATTATGTAGCTACTTTTGCTAAGAAATGTTTTTATCTGAACTCTAAGGGTGAATCAACTAAAGCAAACTAAAATGTTTATAATATAAACTAATCCCACTTGAACTATCCCAATAATTACAAACTTAGTTTTAAATTCACCAAATTCAACATTGTTTGAGTATGGGGAATTTAAAAGTAAGGAATACATTTATTCCTGACTTTTCTCTTGTAGGATGCTACTGAGACTCTGTCAAACTCACCCTACCTATGATTAGTCTTGTAGAATCAGTTTTGGAAAGTCAAAAGATGTTCATGGTAGACAACTAGAATCCATATTTGTCCATTTTCTTCTTCTTACAATGGGGTTTTATGCAAATGTTAAAGTTGTCTTATTTCTCTTTGCCTGTAGACAAGCAGACAGAACAGTTTGTTTCTCCTGGTCAAACTCTTACAGGGTATGCTGCATATAGTATCATGTCATCTCTTTTATTTTGATGTAAAATACTTTATTGTTATGTCACAATTGTTTTTAGTGTGTTCTAGATAGGATTTATATTTCAGTTGGTTGCCATTTGGATATTATAAGGAACATATACTAGATTATTTTCTTATTCTTTTATTGAAAATATTTTTTCATACAATATATTCTGATTTTAACTTCCCATTCTCCTACTTCTTCCAGTTTCTCCCAACCTCCCCTCCCATCTGGATCCATACCCTGTTTATCTTTTCTTAAAAAAAAATACAGATATCTAAGGTATAATAATAAAATAAAACAGAATAAGTCCAAAAAAAAAGTATCTAAGGAACAATAATAATAAAATAATGAAAACAACAACAAAAGAAATATGACAAAGCAACACAGAAGAAAAAGAGGCAAAGAAAAAGCACAATAAAATCATATATTTGCAGATATATACACACTCATACACATGATAACCACATAAATTCCCCAAACTGGAAGCCTTATTATACATGCAAAAGACATGGAAGGTAGAAAAAATTTCCCTCACCTAAGAATATGAGACAAAGAACCTTCAAATGCCATTGGCTTTGTTCTGTATTGGCCAGCTACTGTGAGGCCTTGTGAGACAAAAGGCGGCCAATGAGCCAGACCGGGGAACATTCCGGACAGTCGAAAGGGCCAAAGATAACCATTATAAAATGAAAAAGTGGGACCAAGAATAGATATGCCTCAGGCCCTATACAATGGACAGAATTCTCTGTTGTCAAGGATAGGTTGAAGCCATAGTGGGTGATAACAGGCTGATAGGTAACAGGTAACCACTGCAGACCTCCAATCATGTAAAAAGTTAAAATTAACCACCAATGCAAGCTTTCCCTCTCATGCTGTTGCCAAGCTCTGCCCCCCCAAAGTGTATAAAAAGTGTGTACCTTACTAACCTGGGGTCGCCATTGCCCTGTTGGTAGGGCGGCCCCAGTGCACTGGATTCAATAGATCTCATGCTTATTGTATCATTCTCAGTCTCTGTGTCTCTGTGGGGTGGGCCACCTAGGCATTTGGACTTTTGAGTCCAACACTACTCCTGGAAAGATGGACTATGCTTAGGAGTGGTTTGTTTCCCCAATGAGACTTCCTTGAAGAAACTAATTTTTCATTTACAAGTGGGTATCGGTTGGAGATAACTACTGTATTAGGCATTCATGTCTCCCTTAAAAATTTTTCTAATTGAGTCTTTAGATGTAATTTGTTGCTTCTGGTTTCCATCTGTGGCTGGGGACCTCAGACTGTACCACATGGCTCTATAGCCAAATACCACAAGGAGAAAGCTAGCCTACCAGGAGTGTGGACAAGCCTATGAAGAGGAGGGGTAAGACCAAAACCTTTGCTCAGGGGGACCCACCCGGAACCCTAAAGACACAGGGACTGAGGAGTGGTCTTCTTGTTTCCTTCTACAGTCAGGGAGCTGATCCTGTGACACAGGGCTTCATAATCAAATAGTGTCAGGAGAGAGCTGGTCTCCCAGGAGTACCTACCCACCTTTGAGCATAGGCAAGACCACCACTTCTGTTCAAGTTCCTTGATCAAGAGGGACCATTGCAGAGTCATCAGGACACAGGAATCAAGGAACAACTGGGGACAGGAACCTACTAATTTCCGTCTACACCCCAGAACTGACCCTGTACTAAAACTCTCCAAATCCAAGTTCCTCTCAGAAAGAACTGGGCTCCAAGGAGTACTGACACAGAGCCTTTAAGAGGGACAAGCCACAGTCAGAGAGAGCAATACCAGCTAACACCAGAAATAAGCAGATGGTGAAAAGCAAAGGCAAGAACATAAGGAACAGAAACCTAGGCAATTTGGCATCATCAGAACCAAGTTCTCCTGCCACAGTGAGCCTGGAGATCCCAACAAAACAGAAAAGCAAAACTGAGATTTAAAATCACATCTAATGATGATGATAGAAGATTTTGAGAAGGAAATAAATAATTCCCTTAAAGAAATACAAGAGAACACAGGTAAACAACTAGAAGCCCTTAATGAGGAAACACAAAAATCCCTTGAAGAATTACAGGAAAACATGAACAAACAGGCAAAGGAAATGAACAAAACCATCCAGGATCTAAAAGTTGAAGTAAAAACAATAAAGAAACCACAAAGGGAGACAACACTGGAGAATGAAAACCTAGGAAAGAGATCAGGAGTCATAGATGCAAACATCACTGAAAGAACACAAGAGATAGAAGAGAGAATCTCAGGTGCAGAAGAAACCATAGAAAACATTGACACAACAGTCAAAGTAAATGCAAAATGCAAAAAGCTCCTAACCCAAAACATCCAGGAAATCCAGGACACAATAAGGAGACCAAAGTTAAGTCAGGATCAGATAAATCATCTAAACAGTCCCATAACCCCTAAAGAAATAGAAGCAGTCATTAAAAGTCTTCCAATAAAAAAGCCCAGTACCAGATGGGTTTAGTGCAAAATTCTATCAGACATTCAAAGAAGACCTAATAACAATACTCTTCAATTTATTCCACAAAATAGAAACAGAAGGAACACTACCCAATTCATTCTATGAGGCCACAGTTACACTGATACCAAAACCTCACAAAGACCCAACAAAGAAATAAAACTTCAGACCAATTTCCTTTATGAATATCGATGCAAAAATTCTCAATACAATTCTTGCAAACCAAATGCAAGAACACATCAAAATGATCATTCACCATGATCAAATAGACTTTATCCCAGGGATGTAGTGATGGTTCAGTACATGGAAATCGATCAATGTAATCCACTACATAAACAAACTCAAAGGAAAAAAAAAAACACACATGGACATTTCCTTAGATGCTGAAAAAGTATTTGACAAAATTCAACATCCCTTCATGATAAAAGTCTTGGAAAGATCAGGAATTCAAAGAGCATACCTAAACATATTGAAAGCAATATACATCAAACCAGTAGCCAACATCAAACTAAATGAAGAGAAACTTGAAGCAATCCCACTAAAATCAGGGACTAGACAGGGATGCCCTCTATGTCCTTATATATTCAATGAAGTACTTGAAGTTCTAGCTAGAGCAATTGAACAACAAAAGGAGGTCAAAGGGATACAAATTGGAAAGGAAGAACTCAAAATTTCACTATTTGCAGATGATATGATCTTATACTTAAGTGACCACAAAACTCTACCAGAAAACTTCTACAGCTGATGAACAATTTCAGCAAACTGGCCAGATATAAAATTGACTGCAACAAATCAGTAGCCTTTCTATACTCAGAGGATAAACAGGCTGAGAAAGAAATTAGGGAAATGACACCCTTCACAACAGTCACAAACAATATAAAGTATCTTGGTATGACTCTAACCAAAAAAGTGAAAAATCTGTAAGACAAGAACTTCAAGTCTCTATAGAAAGAAATTGAAGATGTCAGAAGATGGAAAGATCTCCCATACTCATGGAATGGCTGGATTAATACAGTAAAGATGGCCATCTACAGATTCAATGCAATTCCCATCAAAATTCCAACTCAATTCTTCAAAGACTCAGAAAGAGCAACTCTCAAATTCATTCAGAATAACAAAAAACACAGGATAGCAAAAACTATTCCCAACAATAAAAAAATTCTGGAAGAATCAGCAGCTTTGACATAAAGCGGTACTACAGAGCAGTAGTGATAAAAACTGCATGGTATTGGTACAGTGACAGGGGCAGGTAGATCAATGGAATAGAACTGAAGATGCAGAAATGAACCCACACTCCTACGGTCAATTGATATTTGACAACAGAGCTAAAACCATCCAGTGGAAAAAAAGACATCATTTTCAACAAATGGTGCTGGTTCAACTGGTGGTCAACATGTAGAAGAATGCAAATTGATCCATTCCTATCTCCCTGTACAAAGCTCAAGTCCAAGTGAATGAAGGAACACCACACAAAACCAAATACACTGAATCTAATAGAAGAGAAAGTTGGGGAATGTCTCGAATACATGGTCATAAAGGAAAAGTTCCTGAACAGAACACCAATGGCTTATGCTCTAAGATCAAGAATTGACAAATGGGACATCATGAAATTACAAAGCTTCTATACACAGTCAATAGGACAAAACAGCAACCAGTAGGTTGGGAAAAGATCTTTACCAATCCTATGTCCGGTAAAGGGCTAATATCCAATGTATACAAAGAATTCAAGAAGTTAGACTATAGAGAACCAAATAACCCTATCAAAAAATGGGGAACAGAGCTAAACAGAGAATTCTCAACTGAGGAAACAGGAATGGCTGAGACACAAGTAAAGAAATGTTCTACATCCTTAGTCATCAGGGAAATGAAAATCAAAACAACCCTGATATTCCACCTCCCACCAGTCACAATGACTAAGATCAAAAACTCAGGTGACAGCAGATGCTGGTGAGAATGTGGAAAAAACAGAACCTTCCTCCATTGCTGGTGGGAGTGTAAGCTGGTATGACCACTCTGGAAATCAGTTTGGCAGATCCTCAAAAATTGGACATAATACTACCTGAGGACCCAGCTATACTACTCCTGGGCATATACCCAGAATATGTTCCAACATGTAATAAGTACACATGCTCCCCTATATTCATAGCAGCCATATTTATAATAGCCAGAAGCTGGAAACAACTGAGATGTCCTCAACAGAGTAATGGATACAGAAAATGTGGTACATTAACACACTGGAATAGTACTCAGCTATTAAAAACAGTGATTTCATGAAATTCACGGGCAAATGGATGGAACTTGAAAATATCATCCTGAGTGAGGTAACTCAGTCATAAATGAACTAACATGGTATGTACTCACTGATAAGAGGATATTAGTCAAAAATTTTGGAATATCCAAGATTCAATTCACAGCAACTCTTTGACAGAGTGTGGAGTTCCAGATGGAGGAATTGCAGAAGGGACTGAAGGAACTGAGGAAGTTTGCAGCCCCATGGAGTGGGCAACAGTGTCAACTGGCCTTACCCTGGGTGTTCCCGGACACTGGACCCCCAATCAAAGAATATACTCAGAGGGACCCATGGTACTGCCCACATATGTGGCAGAGGAGTGCTTTGTTGGCCATCAGTGGGAGGAGAGGCCCTTGGGTCTTAGGGTGTTAGATGCTCCAATATAGTGGAATGCTGGGGAGGGAAGACAGGAGTGGGTCGGTCAGTGGGGAAATATCCTCATAGAAGCAGGGGGATGGTATAGGGGGTTTCCAAAGGGGAGATCTGGAAAGGAGAAAGCATTTGAAATGTAAATAAAATATCAAAAAGAAAAAATAAAAGTAAAAAAGCATTCAATTTGTTTACTTTAGGTTTTCTAGGAACAAATGGAGAAGAAAAACTTATTGCAGCATATTACTTCCAAAAATTCTTACAAATTGTCTTTTCTGTGACTGATCTTTAACACGTATCAATGATGTCAGTTTGTGTATCTATATTTGTGTGTTTGTGTGTGTGCACATACTTGTACATACATATACATATCACTTGTGTACATATGTGTGGAAACTAGAAATCAACATTTGATGACTTTGATTACTCACTGCTTTAATTTTTTATATATCACATCTCACTAAATCTAATGTTCACTGTTTAGTTATACTGCCTGAATAAAGAACTCTAGTGATCCCCCTTTCTCCCATTCCATGTGCTATCATTACATATACATATAATCACAGAGGCTGTTTGAATGAGAACGTTCCCCACAAGCTCATATATTTGGATACTTGCTCCTCACTTTGCTGAACTCTTTGGAGAGAATTAGGAGATGTGTCCTAGTTAGAGAAGGTATGTTCTTCTTGGAGCTATGTCACTGTGGGTGGCTTTGAGGTTTCAAAAGCTCATGCCAGTCCTAGTTATCTCTCTGTCAGTCTCACAGTTGTTCTTTTAGCATGTATATTCTCTCTGCCGCTCCTCTAATAGTGTGCCTGCCTGCCTGCTTGCTACAAACATTCTCTGCCATGATGACCAGGTACTCTACTAACATCTTGAACTCTATGACCTCAAATTAAATGCTACCTTGTATAAATTGCCTTGGTCATTATGCTTTGTTAAAACAGCAGAAAAATTAAGTATGACAACGACACTTGGAGTTTACATTGGTAGGGGGATCTGATCTCAGGTCCTTATGCTTGACTGGTGAGTACAGTACCAACTTAGCCATCCTCCCACCACAATGATTTCACTAAACAAACTGTCACTGTGTTATATTCTTTCTAAACTTCCATTTAGCATTATAGACACACCTTAGAATAGCTTATCTATTGTACCAGGACAACTTACTCAAAATCTCCAGTGTAAAATTCAACTATAGGAATATTTGGAGTAAATATAGCCAAACCTTATTTTATTGAGTACTATTTGATACTAAAAATAGTTATAGAACCAATTATGTAGTCCATGGTTTCTCTTGTTCTTTGGTTTAATTACTCAGTTCCTAGCAAATTCCCAGAATCTGCTAATGCCACAAGTCCCCAGACCCTGCTTTGACAAATCACAACTTCAAACAGCTTCTTCTATGTCTCAGAGGTTAAAGGAGTTATGAATTCCCCAAACTGGAAAATTTAATACAGAGCAGCAATCAAAATGGAGACACTTATTGCTTTCTTCTCTAGTGAATGAGACAAGGAACATGAACTTCAGAAGATTAAATGAAAAATAATGATGATGCCATATAGGAAATCATAGTGGTGAGAAATTCCTAAAGGCACCTAGCAGGATATATCAGAGTGTAGGCAGGAGAAGAAGGTAAATTAAAGATAGAATAGACACAGAGAAAATCTGTCAAGGTCCAGCTTCAGGGTGAGGAGGGTCCTGAGAATGGTCAGAATGGGAACTGCAGTGATTCAATAATAATTAAGAATCAGTACTAGATGCAAGTTATCAGTTCAGGTACTCATGTTGTTCCCTGAAAATTCTCATCATTCTTCTTATCCTTTCTCATGCTTCTTCTTCCCACTAGAGAGCCTGAACCTAGTCTTTTATTCACTTTTTTACATCATCAAGGCTATGATCACTGTTCATAGTCTTCAAAAATTTTTAGTTTTATGTAAATTCTATGAATCCCAGATCAATAGTCTCAACTCCATTTCCTTAGAGCAGAAACTAAACACAAAGCAAAGGTACATTTCCTGATAGGTTTACACAGCCTGTTCTTCATGTGTACCTGGGCACAGCTCTTGTGGTTTCCTGGTTTAGCAACAGTCTTTATTAACTATTTTCTTGTGAGAACAGAAAAATGACAGACTCCTAAAGTTAAAATGATTCCTCAGAAAGTTTTAAAATTCATGTAAGTAAAGTAGTTAGCTCTCTTTAATATCTTTCTAGGAATTATCATCTCCAATTCTTCAAATAGCTAGGAAAATAAAGCACTAACTTTTTACATGCTTCTATATAATTTTACAATTCACTAATCCTCATTTCCTCATCCTAGTATGTCCATAGCCTCATGTACTCTCCTTCTACTACTATTTATTCCTAAATCATATATAAATTCCTATATTCTCTATCCATGCCTTTTCTTCTTTAGACCACTTTAACCCTCTGTCTTTAATATCCCCAACTTCACCCTAGCTAATTAATGCAGCAGTCATTGGACCAGAGAGTACATGTGTCTCCTCATGATTCTAAATTTAAGGACAAGTCTGGCAATGGACTATTTCTACAAAAGACAGTGTTTGCTTTTATGGCTTCTGTGGTTATGTTGTATAGATCCTTTCCCATGGCCCTAAAGGCCAAGCAGAGAGCCTATTCCTCATCCTCCACAGCCTCATGACCACCTCCATTCCTCATTCTTGAAAATCACATTTGTTTTATTTATTATGGCATGATTAGCAGAGTAATAGAGGGAAGTATATTCCCAAGAAAGAAAGATGGAAACTAAGGTAGTAAAAACAACAGATCAGCTTTAGGGCAGCAGCAACCATCAGCACATGTGGGGATCAGGAGATCAATGAACTGGTAATGCTCCAGGGGCAGGAACTGTGTCACATCACTCCTTATGCAGCCATGCTTGACCCAACAAAACTCAGTATAATTTGACATTGATGGTGCATGTTTTGCTCACTAAACAAATTTCAGGTTTGGTTAAATGGCAAGATTGCTGCAGTTGTAAACAATATTAAGCTCCTAAAATATTTTAAGTTAACATTGAAAAAGTTAAGGAGGTAAGAGATTGTTTGATAATTGGAAAAATATTGTTGCAGTCCATGAAAAAAAAAGCCAATTATTTCACCTCTGTTATTTTAAATTTTTTCCTACAGTACTGATGCCATAAAATATTTAGGAAATTTTCTGGAGGAATGGCCAAACTGTTAGTAAAAGTATTGTAGATGGTAGAAAAATCATATAATGGAACATGACAGCCTATTCAAAATCTATTTAATCATCTTGTTAGTTTGTTAGAACTGGAATAATTTTCAGTGTTTGTTTATCTATCAGAAATTATTAACTATTCATTGTTTTCTATCATTAGTTAATAGAAGGATATGGAGAATCAGCCAGTTTCAAAAGTATTTTTTGAAACAGTAGAATGGTAGGAGGTTAAAAAAGACAAGTTATATTGATAGAGTCTTCAAATCAGGGAAGAATTATCCATGCTATTTAAAAGCATCTATCAAGTAAGAGTAAAGTCATGATACATCATCTACAGTCCATATTACCTACTTGTACATAAATATATTGAAACAAAATATTAAACTTAATATTTGGCAGAAAACACAATCATTAATTGATCATGAATCAGTGTGTCTGTCATAATATTTCTAGTCAATCTACTAAGCCAGAGAAACAAAGTCCTATTTACTTCTAAACTTTAAAACTCACATGTTTTATTTACTATGAGTTTATTTATAAGACTCTGATAGTTATTTCAGAGGTAACTTACCATCCTGAAAGATAATGAAGGGATTTTATTTTAGCTAAGCAACATATGTGATTGCCATAAAATATAAATATTTGCAATAGGAAAGAAAATAAATTCTGTCTCTCTGTCTCTGTCTCTCTGTGTCTCTGTCTCTCTTTCTCTCTGTATATGTCTGTGTGTGTGTGTGTGTGTGTGTGTGTGTGTGTGTGTGTGTCCCTCCCAGCTAAATAACATTTATAACCTAAAATCTCTGTCTGGTTAACATTTTAAAATAACTTTTTCAGTCACTATATTTATACGTTGGTACTTTCATTACCATATATCTCTCTTTGGAAGACTATTATAAAACTGTTGTGACAGAAAAAAATAAATGCAAATGAATGATAAAGATTCTTTAAAGACTCTGTAAACTTACTATTAAAAATAGATGAGATATTTTTGTTTCTGTACCATGGAGACAATTTTTTAAAAGTTCATTTAGTCAATGTCATTTTTTAAAATTGATCCCAAATCTCCTAACCTTAGATTTTTCCCTCAAAGAGATTCAGAGACATGTGACTAACACTAAGCTGAAAGTATGGCTTAGCTTACATCATTATGATGATTTTAATTTTCTTTCCTTTTAATTTTCTCAAAGCAATCCAAAACCCTGATTTCCTATTCATTGCTAATTAGAGTGTATTTTCTCTATTTATATTCTACAAATGTTCTGATCAGCACTGTCCTTATAACCTGATCACTCTTATTGTTTAAATTGATAAATGATTTTTAAAAAAGGTATTTGAAGAAATATTAAATACTCTGATCTGAGGAAAAATGTGGAAATTAAATTTTTGGATAGGCAACTTAAAAAATTAATAATTCTTTAACATAAAAAGTACAGATTCTAACTGTAATAGTTTGTCAAATTAATGACTTTAATTTATCATTTAGAAAGAGTTAAGTAAGTTTAGAAATTTGAAGTTTTAATTATGCAATGTTAGTGTTTTGTATCTAGATTAAGGTTTGAATGCTTATTTAAGCAGAACTTTTGTCTTTTTTCCAAAACATTTATCATATTCCTATATTTGAAAAGAATGTATCTTGGACTTTCTTCCTTATTTTGTAGAAAATAGTTTGAACAAGTTTATTGCTAAATCAGTTCAGGAAATAATAGAATCCCTGCTGTCTGATCCCTCCAAATTTGTTGACACCTTTATCTACACTCAACAATGATCTTAACAAATCACTTTAGACAACTCCCACTATCTTTGATATTTGCTCCTAACATTTATGTATCTACTAACTCTTATTCATCTGCATGGTCATAAAACACCACTTGCCTTCATTGTGTTTTAGAGAGAAATTATGAGTCTTGTGAAAAAAAAGTAATTTTCTGCCCATTTCCAAGAATATAGCTTGATTGAATTGGTATGATATGATATTTAAAAATAAATACATTGATGAGAAGTGGTATGTACCTGGTAAATATCAGTGTCAGATCCAAAATAGATATGAACTATATATTTCACCAGGTGTGCATGAGTTTCTTCCTCATACACATTATATTCTCATTGTACTCTCTGCTAAAAGCTGTAAATATAGAGAAAATTTTCAGTAATGAATGTTTATGAAAATAAATAATAGAATAGGACAGTATGTATAAGAAAAGTAAGAAACAATGACTTAAACATCTGTATTTCTCTTGTAGATTGTACTTATTTGGATGTGTATAATCTTTCTAAGATTTATTTTATTTATTTACATTCCAAATATTGTCCCCTTCCTGAATTCCCCCTCCATGAATTCTTAACCCTCTTCCCCACACTCTTTGCTTTTGAGAGGGTGTTCAAGTCCCCACCTACTCACTCCCACCTCACCCCACTAGCATCTCCCTTCCCTGGGGCAACATGTTTCTACAAGATTAAGTTCACCCTTTCCCACTGAGGCCAGGCAAGACAGTCGTGTGCTATATCTGTAGTGGGGACCATAGGGCAGCCAATATATACTCTTTGGTTTGTAGCTTAGCTTCTGGGAGTTCTGAGGGGTCCTGGGTAGTTGATGCTATTGTTCTTCCTATGAGGTTACAATCCCCTTCAGTCCCTCCTCTAACTCTTTCTTCCATAGGGATCCTGACTTCAGTCCAATGGTTAGCTGTAAGTATCTGTTTTATTCAGCTATTGGTAACACCTCCCACAGAACAGCCATGCTAGGTTCCTGTCTGCAAGCACAACATAGCATCAGTAATAGTGTCATGGTTTGGTGCCTGCCCATGGGATGGATCCCATGTTGGACCAGTATCTAGATGGCATTTCCTTCAGTCTCAGCTCCATTTTTGTTCCAGCATTTCTTTCAGACAGGAACAATTCTGAGTCAAGAATTTTGAATATGGATTAGTGGCCCCATGCTTCAAATGGGGGCCATATCTATGTATTGTAGATGGTCTCTTAAGGTTCCATCTCCCTGCTGTCGGACATTTTGGATAAGGTCATCCCCATTGGGTTCTAGGAGTCTCTCACAAACCTATTAATCTGGGACTTTCTGGATGTTCTCTTACCCCTACCCCACACTGCTGCATATTTCTATTCATTTTACTGGCCTTCTGGGCTTCTGTCCTATCTCTCCCTTTTACCTGCTTCTGCTTTCCTTCTCCCTCACTTCTCCCACCCAGTTACCTCCCTCCTTCTGCCTCTTGTGATTATTTTGTTCCCCCTACTAAGTGGGATTGAAGTATCCAATCTGGGGCCATGCTTCTTGATAAGCTTCATATGGTCTGTGAGTTGTATCACTTAAAGAAATGTTCAACAACCTTAGTCATCAGGGAAATCCACTAATCAGAATGGCTAAGATAAAAAAGTCAAGCCACAGTACATGCTGGCAAGGACATGGATAAAGAGGAACATTCCTCCATTGCGAGTTGGATTGCAAACTGGTACAACCAGAATACTGATGTATTTAAAACAGAATTAATTCAAAAATGCTAATCTACAAGTTTAAATTATCTCAGCGAATAAACACTATTTAAAGTGATACAAATTAATTTACAAATAGAAAGCCTTTTTATGACCAGTTTTAAAAGAGATGGCTAATTTTGACATTGATACATACTTGTGAGAAAAAACAAACTATGTTAACATTGAAGCACATAGTTCTAAATAAAATCTACCATAAAAATGTAAAAATGTATGTAGGTTTATTTTTTGGTTGTGAAACAGAAGATGGGTGGGTGGAGATATGTGGGATCTAAGTAGCACAGAGAACATGCTTTATTATTCATGTTGGTTAAGTGGGTGAAAATTACTAAGAGGGGTAGGTAACAGCCAGCAGAAAAAGCATCAATTCTTTTTTTGGTAAAGATGATGCAATGCTTCTAATTTACTCAAATTCTGTATTGGGAAGCACAAAGGAATCTCAGCAGGAAAAATGTCACCACTTATCTCATCATTTTGGTTAATCATACCTCTCTTAAATAAAACTTTCTAAAATTCATTGATGAATATATATTTTAACACACATTACTTTTCTTTCCGTGAAGCTATGTAAGCGTTAGGCTGTGTTACAGAAACAGTTCTGAGTTTCTGCAATTGGCTGCTAACTTATGATGGCTGAAGACCAAGGAGACATATTTAATTTTTTAGTTTATAGTATCATCCAAGCATTGAGGGAGGTGAGATGTACTCA
Source organism: Rhynchomys soricoides (assembly GCA_019843965.1). Classification (NCBI taxonomy): domain Eukaryota; kingdom Metazoa; phylum Chordata; class Mammalia; order Rodentia; family Muridae; genus Rhynchomys; species Rhynchomys soricoides. Next base: position 1,986,573 of record JADRCH010007427.1, read on the forward strand.
ACAACAGAAACACTGCAGGGGGTGCTATCCATTCTGAGTCTCTTTCCATTATTTTCCAACATAAAAAGATGTTTTAAAGCAAAACTCTGAATGGTTGATACAATGACTCCTATTCTTTTTGAAAGAAGAATTAGAATATTTTATGTTGTTCTTTAAAGGAAATAAAGAATCAAATACGTAGTTTTATCATTTCATTCAATGACATATCTGTCATTGACAATTTGGATGAAAAAATAACAGAGTAAATTCTGATAAAAAATTAATGAAAAGCTTATGAGACCAATAAATTTATGCTAATTTTATAATAATTACATAAAAAAGAAATAACAGCAGTTATCTCTATGAGATAATACTTGAAATGATTCATGGAAATGTCACAGCCCATATTATATATTAACAAAATCTTGTATGAGTAGGAAAAAAATCATCAAAGGTGAGGGAATAAGGCATCTAGCCTTAAAGATATGTATACATTATGGGAAGAATGTGGGGAATTGAACTGTATACAATACTAGAACAAAATATGTCATCACAGAATAATAACCATTTGAGCCTGACTGAATTATAGGGTTCTTTTCTCAAAGTAAGAAGAAACAATTTCTTTTGAGAATTTTGTCACTCACAACTAAAAATACAGACATATATATTTTATGTGCATTGTAGTAACTAGGAAGAAGAATCATGAAGCAAAACCCAAAACTATTTGTATATAAACAATTCTGGAGAACATTATAAAAAAATCAAGATAACTTCTGCAAAAAGTGATATTGTTTGGGTTTAATAGTAACAACGCTTATAAAAGAACAAACAGTGTAAGATCATAATATGAGGAAATCATTAGGATTTAATGAATTTGATAAGAATAAGACAAAATTTAAAACAGTAGATTTTCAAATTGTAATTATTTAGTGATTAAAATACTTTTGAATGAAATAAACTCCAAAAAATTATTTGTGATGATTTATTTTGTTTTATGAATTGACTACATCTGGAATGAGTTACAAACAAAAGCTCTGGATACTCCTGTAAGGAATTTTTCTTCATTAGGTTCACTGAATTTGGAGAGCCTAGCTAAAATGTGGGCAGCACCTTTGGGTAGCTACTCAGATGTAAAAGGTTCAGTGAAATTGCTTTTAATTTTTAGTGTTTCTCTGTTTGTACTCCTTTCTAACTGCTGAGATCTTCTAACTTGTTCAGGAATTTATCTACTGTCTTTTTGTAGCTCCTTCTCCTCCTACTGCAATCTTTCACTAATATCACAACTCTTTGGCCTACCACTGTAGACATAAGGCCAGTCAATTTTCCAGTAGCTCACCACAAAATTGGGATTTCTGATATATACAGTCACTTGTATTGAACAGATAGTTTCCTATGACCTTTTCCAGCATAGACAGAGAGATTGTCGGATCATGATCATATCTAAGCCAATCTAATAAGCCAGTCTATTAAGTATCTTGTAATATATATTAATTTATCTTTTAATATATTATTAATATATGATTAATATATATCTTTTAATATATTAATTCTATAAATTCTATTCCCATAGAGACCTTTGGTGTTTAGCTTGTTTTAGTTCTTTATGTATTCTAAATATTAACTCCCTTATCAAATTATTAATTGACAAATATTTTCTCCACCTCATTCAGTTCATAGCAAAACCCTTTTATTTATAATGAATATGGTTAGATAAAAATTAAAAGTAAAACACATTTTCATGCAAAAATTAAAGTTTGTTAATTTTCAGTTGCAAAACTTAGTATTAATTAGTTCCATGCCATTCTGATCTTTTTTTCAATATGGAATGGTAAATAAAGGCAATAATTATAAATGAATTGCTGAGGTATGAGAGCTCAAGAAGGAACAGGATTCAGAATTGGCATGGTAGATTGGATAGATCACAGCGTGAAACTCTATATGAGAAAGAAATAGTCTTAAGAATTTACAGCTAGTGGTTGGTTTTGTTGTTATCAGACTAGAGCATATTTCTTATATAATAAAATTTCACAGTGTATCAACAGCAGAAAGAAATTATTTCCGAATAAAAAATAAAACAAAATTAAGATCATCCTAGGATGCTGTTTTAATAGAAATTTGAACAGCAGTAAAATAAATTCCCTCTAAAAAATATGTACCAAATATGTCGATCTCTTTGCTAAGAAGAGCTACTGTACTTCTAGTCTTTCTCAATTTCTTCTTCTACATGCAAAGAACTATTCCTGATTTCTGCAATTTACACTCTAGAACATCCATTTTTTTCCTATATGTTGGCTTAAAATGTAGTCATATCCTTGAAAAATTCCCCAAATTCTTATTATTGTGAATTTTTATTGTTCTTAGTTCAGTTTCTCTTGTAATATTAATACATCTAACTTGATTTACAATAGAAAACTATGGTAATGCTTCATTTGAGGGCATCAACAGAGGACACAAAATTTAGCACTGTCTTCATTAGAGAAAATCTTCATGGGTGCAAACTAGGAAAGCAAAATTAAAACCAAAACTAAGCTATTAGAATGATAGAAGAAAGAGCCAGGAATCAAGGAAATGATACTGTAAAGGTGAGATATGGGGGAATAGTGCTTGAAGGGAGAAATAAAAGGATACATTTGATCATATTTATTGTATACATATATAAAATTTTCAAGAGTACTTCAAGACATTCACTTCTTTATATGAGAGATACTGCATCCATGAATGCTAATGATATGACCACCTAAACAAGACCTGGAAAATAGACAATACCAGTAACTATCACAACAGTAATAGGGAAAATCATGTAAGCCCCACCTCTAAATGAAGAGCTGTAGGTAGTAAATGGCAGCTAGATTGGGAGAATGAGTCTTCAGAGAAATCCCTTTTAAATTATCCAAACCAAAGTGGTCAGACTTAAAGCCATGTACATTTAAGCAACAGTAAATGGCCTCAGCAAGTTATATTTATATATGTGAATATATACATATGTAATACTAATAAAACAAGAATATGTCATGAAAGGGAGATGTGACAAGAGAGGAAATCAATGGAAGGAAATGAGGCAAATACAGTGCTTATGATGAAATTGTCAGAAGAATAAAATAAATGACATAAAATTAAAAATAAAATATACAATAATAAGTTTGAAAATGACCAGAAAAGGCACACTCACAACTATTATAGAGAACTGGTTTAGTACATGAGGTGCTATAGATCAGGAACAAGAGAACATAAACTCTGAAATACTGGTGACAATTTGCCTCAAATACTTATTATGTAAAGCTTAAAGTACAACTAAAATATACTAGAATGTTTTACTTTGACTTTAACTCATTATTTTTTTTAATTCCAGAGATAGAACTTTGGAATGTTTTACTAAATTAAAATATAATTACATTTCTTTTCTTCTTATGCCACTCTTGTCTGCTCCTAGCCACCTCCCAAATTCATAGCTTCTCCTTTAACCATTGTCTTTACATGTACATATAACCAAATAGATACATAAACAAAATCTACTGAATATATTCAGCTTTAATGAATACATAAGACTGACCATTTGGTATTAGATAATCAGTCATGGGCTCATATCTGAGGAAAATTTATTTTATTTCTCTCAGCAGTTTTTAATTGGTAGTACCTCTTCACCTAGGGTTAGGGCCCCCTGAAATTTTCCCATCTACTATGGGATATCAACTCGTTTTGGAATTTCTCAGATTATATTTAGGTTGTTGTTGAGCTTTCATAGGAGTAGATTTCTTACCATAGCTAGAATGCACAACCTTAAAAGTTACTTCCTGGTCATCTGAATCTTACAATATTTCTCACCTACTTCTAGAATGTTTCCTGAGTATTTTGTGCAACAGTTGTACTGTAGATGTATTGAGGCTGGTCAGTTGTTCTCTGTGATTTGTCTATTTGTCAATTTCTGTAATTGATTACTTCTGCTGAAAAGGAAACTTCATAAATGAGGAGTGATATATACACCTATTTGATAATATAAGAATAAGCATCTATGTACATTGTATTTAAGTACTAAGTCCAGGAAAGTGGTGGTAGCAGGTTCTTCTGTGAGATTTATAGCATCACTAGCCATGTATACATGGTTTACAGTACCAGGCTTGATTTTCCTGTTGTTGAGGGGGACTTAATTTCAATTAGATATCTTTTGGTTACCTCCAACTTAGAGAAGACCATTTTAATACTTTCCTATCTTGCATATATCTTTGAAAAGTAAGTGCAAGTAAATAAAGTTTTCCCTAAGTGGGTAATAACTATAAATTGACTTCACTAAGCTAATACTACTTACTATATACTGAACTTATAAGACTAACATTACATGGCCTAATGTAATTTAAAACATTATTAATTAGTATCTATGTCATGGAAGACGGATTGTTAATTGTTCTGAAGAAGTCACAGGATAATATGTGTTAGTTGATTTTCTCTTTCAACCATGTGTGTCCTGGAGATTGAACTCAGATTATCATCACTGGGCTCAGTGTCAGGCTCCTTTGCTTACTGATCCATCTTGCTGGCCTGAAGTACAAATCTGTAAGTACAAAACAGAATTCAAAAACACTAAGTGTTCGGATATTGCACTCACTGACATTTTAAATGGGTCCGTATTTTATAGGTTAGGATAGGATTTCCCCAATTTCTTCTGTTTGGGAAGGGATATGTGGCTGACAATTATGTGAGAGATGATTAATTATACCACAAAAAAATTATGTTAGAGTCTGTGGTTATAAGATTGACAAATGGCAACCCAGATTAAGTATTTAAAGCATGGTCCCCAGTTGGTAGCACTGTTGGGAACATTGTGGGCAGATACAGCCTTTCTCTAGGAAGTAGATCACTAAATTTAGGTTTTGGGTATTCATAGCCTAGCTCTACTTCTAGTTTGTTTTCTCTTCTTCGTGTTTGTTGTTGAAGATATGGTCCCTTATGTTCTTGCTCCTCTGGTCTGCTACCAAACCTACCAATGAGAGTGAACTCTTTTTCCTCTAGAACTGTAGGACAATGTAAACTCTATCTTTCCACAGTTGTCTCAGTCATGGTGTTTTACCATGGTAGCAAGAAAGCATATGTGTGTGTGTGTGTGTGTGTGTGTGTGTGTGTGTGCGTGTGTGTGTGTGTGTTAAAAATATTTATCATACCATAGATTTCATGAATGATTCTAATACTTCATTCTGTAGTCTGACTTGCTTGATCTATACTTCTTTGTTAAAACTGTTCTGGAACTATGAGGGACATGACAAGCATAAGATGTGAATATTTCCTTAATCAGAAGAGAAGTGAATATTTTAATGTCTAATCAAAATGCTTTAAGGTCTATAACAAAAGTACTACCATAACATAAAATACATCATTAAACACATTTACACATCTAATATGCCTTAATGTTGCACAAATACTGACTCTTAACCAAACTTGGTTAGTATTCTGCATGAAAATCTATTTTTTCCTAATTCATGAATTATTTCAAAGGCAAAATTTCCCAGAAAGTGACTATAAGTGGTGATAATAAACCCCTATACATACATTTAAAGTTTACACACAGTGGAAAATTTGTCCTCTGTTCAAAATTGTCTGCAGCTTTGCTTAACAAAAGAAATTTTGTTATCAAATTGGACATATTAATTTAATGAAAATAAATCAAAGTGTGGACTGTGAGATGCCTATCTGATTTTAAAATTTGTAATTAAAAAGGTAAAATTCACTTGTTTCAAAAATATTAAATCACACAGTAAGAAATAGGTCAAGTACAAGATATATGTTGAGACACAGTTGTATTTATTTGAAAATTACTGCTCTGTAAATATGTAAATACTATACTGCTAAATTAGCAAAATGTGTTCCACTTCAATTAAAATACTTAAGGGCAAAATGTCTGCTATATTTTCCTGACAGATATCCACTTAGAATATTATAAATAACATTTCTATAATTGTTATGGCTTTCCTAAATTTAAAAATATTAAATCTTGTTTTGACTAATGATACTGCTATAATATGAAATGCTTAAAATATTTTATATTTAATATGGCAGAGAAACTTTGTGTTTCCAGTTAACTAATAGTAATATCAAGACCCTTCCATGGTAAACTCTTACTCCTAAACTCTTTTCCTTTAGTTGTTTTGAGTTAACAAATTGAACATATTACTTTAATTAAAATAAACTAAAGTGTGTATTGTGGTCATAGAAGTTTACTACAGAGACAGAAAAGCAATTAATTCAGAGACAATTTATTTTCTATTTTAAGGTTAATGAAACCACTATTTGGTAATAATAAATCCAATTTATTAGAAATCTAGCATACCTCTGGAAAGAAAGAGTAGTTGTAAGTAAATACTTTGATTCTTTACAGTGATCTTATGCACCTACAGCAACAACAAAAATTTCACTGTTTGTACGTATGCCATTAAAACAAGACCTCTTGATCTGACTTTACTCAACCAGACATACCATTAACTGTATAGAATGTAAAGCAAGATATGGAATGCTGTTGATATATAAAGTTGAAACCAAACAAAAACTCACAAAATGTCATATGCTGTATGAAATAAAGATATTTAGATAAAGACAAACATGCAAAAGACCTAATCAAAATACCTGGTGGATATAGATAATTTATAAAGCCCTGGATTATTATTAACAACAAACAAAGCTCTTATTAAACTTTCTGAGAAAAGAAGTTTTTCCTTAAGCATAAACTAAGTTATAGAATTCAAATAATTTGGGAAACAGAACACACTAACAAGAAAACCATTTTGTTGAAGAATATATGGCAATTTTCATTAGTAGATAGACACACACTCATGAGACAATTCCACATTCAACAATGGCATATCTAGATAGGAAAACCTATTATATTAAGAGTTAATACCAAAGAGCAAGCTGTGTGGGATACTTTGAAGGCATGACTACAAATTATTTGATACTTGGACTATTAATACATGAAGTAGAATGTTTTTCTTATTGAGAAGGGGCTAGTTTTATTAATTATCTTTCTTTAAAACAATATGACTTGACAAAGTATGAAAAAGCTGTACGGTTTCCCCTCAGAGTTCTGTATGTCTCCCAAGTTGCTTACAGTGAAAACTCAAGCCATGTGAAGAGGCCATATGCAGGTATTTTCAGTGGACAACTTTTGATAAATTCTTAGCATTAGAGCAAGAATGAGCTGCCAGGCGTATAAATGAAATTATCACAAGTACCTCCATTTCCTTTCACTCTCAAACTGCAGGAAATAATGAGAGCAAAAACTTCTAGCTTAATACAATCAATATTTAGTAAAGAGTAATAAACATATCTTTTTACATCAGTGGTAATCACTAGATCTAGCATCTTGGAATGCTCTTTAATAGTATATTAATTGAACTGTGTATTTAATAATAGATTACTGAAACAATTATGTGTTTCCAAGGGTCTAGTAAGGAAGAATGGGCAACATGCATATACTCCAAGTAATAAAATAACTATTGAATATTCATTAGACAGTTCAATTCAAGTAGGATACCATGTGACAGAAGAAATGCTGGTATGTTTTCTATAGTATCTCTTAAATATGTAGTAGAGAGATATTTAAATAATCTAAGAAATTAGAACCTAAAAAGTGAGAATTATCTTATGTGTTTCCACAATCACCTGAAAGAATTACATGAGAATCTGGCATAGGTATTCTAACTTCAAAACAGGTATAGACTTGTACTAGACACACACAAAAATCTTATATGGTATTGAGCACTAAAAGATTTATAATTACATGTTAAACTTTTACTTCATATTGTCTCAGAAAATAAAAAGAAGCTTAGAAAATACATTCATTGAGAAAATAAAAACAACATATATTTAAAATATTTTAAAATATGACAATTTTGTCTCCAGATATTTTTACATATACAATTGATAAGTTATTTCTCTGCCAGTGAAATGAGCCAATTCAAGCCAGATTAGATTATACAAAATGCAGATTTATTGGGAAACTTAGCTTTGGCACATAAGTTCACTGACCTCAAGGAAGGAGGACAGGGAAGTTACCATGAGAAGGGATAGAATGGAGAGGGAGAAGAGAGAGAAAGTGTGTATGTACAGAGAGCAAGAAGAGAGAGAGAGAGAGAGAGAGAGAGAGAGAGAGAGAGAGAGAGAGA